>JAJOOH010001527.1:0-32006 GCA_029582605.1 Solanum gracilifrons
CCATTCATCAAACTCATGAAAGTTGTAGGTGTATTGGTCAAACCAAAAGACATAACGAAAAACTCATAGTGCCTATTGCGAGTTCTAAACGCCATCTTAGGCACATCCTCAGGCCTTATTTTCAATTGATGGTAATCGGATCTTAGAGAAAATTGTTGCACATTGCAATTGGTAAAAAAGATCATTTATTCGAGGCAAATGATACTTATTTCAAATAGTGACTCTATTTAGTTGCCGGTAATCTATACACATTCTCATACTACCATCCTTTTCTTAACAAACAAAATTGGAGCACCCCATGAGGAAGTACTAGGACGAATATATCCCTTATCAAGAAGCTCTTGGATTTGAACGTTAAGCTCTCCTAACTCTGCGGAGCCATACGATATAGAGAGATAGAAATGGGATGAGTACCAGGTTCTAAATCAATGCAAATATCTATATCTCTATCCGGAGGCATACCATGCAAATCATTAGGAAACACTTAACTAAATTCAGACACCACAAGAATAAACTCAATTGATGGAGCCTCAATCTCAACATCCCTAATATGAGCCAAATAAGCCAAACAACCCTGCTCTACTAATTTACTAGCCCGAATGGAGGATATAATCTTAGCTTGATTAGGCTTGTACACCCCTTCCCACTCTAACTTTTCCTTTTTCGGAATTTCTAGAGTTACAGACTTAGTATTACAATTAAGCACAACAAAATAGGGGGACAACCAAGTGATGCCTAAGATTACGTCAAAGTCAATCATATTTAAAATCACCAAATCAACCCAAGTCTGAAATCCCATAAACAAAATAGGGCAAGCACGATAGACATGGGTAACTATGACCGACTCTCCACTAAGGTAGACACACGAATAGGGGCATCAAGAATATCACAAATCATATCAAAATCTGAGGCAAATCTCACGGATACATATGAATAAGTAGAATCCGGATCAAATAATACATTAGCCATCCGGTCATAGACAAGAATAGTACCTGTGATCACTGCGTTAGACGCCTCTGCCTCATTCTTGCCCGAAAAAGCATAACACTGAGCTCTATCATCATGATGAGCCACTTCCGTGCCTGATTGCGTGTTACCCCTACCTCCGTTACCATTTCCTCTACCTCCACGACCTCGCTGATTACCTCCTAGCCCACCTTGTGGACGCCCTCGACCATTATTACGGTTCCCCATCGGCACCATTGCTCCAGGAGGCTGTTGCGTGACATCTAATACGCGCGGGTGGGGGAAATCTCTCTTCATATGCCCAGGTTCTCCAAAATTCTAGCAAGTACGGTCAAAAGATGGTCTGCCGCCCGTCCAAGACATGACTTCCTGGCTATCTGAAAATTTTAAGATGGAGTTCCCGAGTAGTTACCTGTAGAGGTGGGTATAGCAGACTGAATTAGCTTAGCTGCAAGGGTTGACCTCCCTGAACCTCTAGAGTAACAACCTTGAAAGTTGCCTGAATTCTTCGCCCTTTTTGCCATTGCCTTAGCCTGACCGTCTCACCTTACCCCCTCCACTTTCTTAACATAATCTGTCACCTCATTAAAGCTCCTCCATGCAGAAGTCATATGGACAGATAATACTTGCAACTCAAAATTTATTCCCCTAATAAATAACCGAATTCTCTCTTCCTCAGAAGTCACCAACTGCGTAACATATCTAGATAAAGCATAGAACTTGGCCTCATAAGTAGCCACATACATACCACCTTTCTCTAAAGCCATAAACTCATCTTTCTTGCGATCCCTCAAGGTTCTAGGCACATATTTCTCTAAGAATAGAGCATTAAACTAGGTCCAAGTGAGTGGAGGTAAAACTGAAAATCTGCACTCCATATAAGCTCTCCACCATTGCTTGGCCTCACCCTGAAGTTGGAAGGACACAAACTCAACCCCATGTTGATGAACAATACCCAAATTATGAAGTCTTTCATAGCAATCTAAGATGAACTCATAAGCATCCTCACTCTAAGAACCAAGAAACACAGGAGGCTTTAGCTTCAAAAACTTAGTCAACATTTCATGCTCATTACCAGTCATAACAGAACCCAACAAAGGACGGAAGTAAGCATCATTACCTCCAGTCCCGCCCACCTTAGGCGCAGTGCTAGCAACAAGAGGATTAGTAGGAGCTTGAGTTGTTTGAGCAGAGTGAAGCACTCCAAGACCAACCAACCCTTTCAAAAATGACATGATCTGTTGAGCTAACGCCGGATCGATGGGAGAAACATCGGTAGTTCCAGCCTGCACCTCTTCCTCTTGTTCCACATCCTCAACATTCTCAATATCAACATAATCCTCTTCAATCTTTTCATGATGCGCAGTAGGGTTCTAATACACATGAGCATTCTCAACCAGTACCTCATTCCCAGTAGGCGTTACCCTTCCACGGCCTCTACTCCTACCTCAACTGCGACCTCTCGCTGCAGATTCCTCAGCCGGAGCATTGACGGGAGCTATGGGCCTGACGCTATTATACCTAGTATTAACCATCTGTGGATAGAAGAGTGAAGGAGGTTAGATACTAATTCGAATCGACGCATACCAATTAGAATCAAGTTATAGCACGAAAGGATACAACATAAAATAAAGAGATTTCCTAAAGTCCTATAGCCTCTCGAAGAAAAGTAAAGGCGTCCCTGTACTGTTTCGCGAGACTCTACTAGACTCGTTTTGGTACATCGAGATAAACTAACCTAGGCTGTGATACCAACTTTGTCACGACCCAGACCATCGTGATTGACACCCACACTAACACTCCGGTGGGAGAACCACTACTACAACCCCAACAAAGAAACTAACCTAAAATCTAAGGCATTTAGGTATACGAAAACGAAAGTAATAGCTAAAAACTGAAGTTCCCATAAACTTCAACAAAAGATCTAACAAGTAACAATGCGGAAGAAATAACCTAGAACCTGAAAGGCAATGTACCATAACATCTAAAGTCAACAAGTCTAAACAAGAAGGGATGCAACCCCAATCTAATGAATTGATCAACTAACTAGAACATAAATCTAAGTTCAAAAATGGTGGACATAGACGAAAGAGAACTCATGGCAGCCCGAAAGAAGTGGCTCACCTTTGAATTCGAACGATCACTGATCTCCTAAGCGAGGTCTGTCAGTAGCCGCTTGAAGATGCCCTGTACTTAACAAAAATAAGAGCAAGTGCAGTATCAGTACACAACCACAGAGTACTGGTATGATCACGCGTCTGTCCCACTAAGTGTAACATGAGTAAGTCATTACAACAATATAATCACATGCATATATCGAACATAACAATATTATCAATATTTACGAAGAACGAACAACTTCACATTTTATATCAAATCATTGGTCCTCTCATGGAACCTAAACCCAAACAGTTAGCATACTGGAACGTGGTACATCATCCAAATACTATGTCGGAACGTGACAACCGATCCAAGTTAGTTATGCCGAAACGTGACAACCGCTCCATTCAACGCACCACAATCACAAATATATTCTCAAGATCATACAATTAAGTCATGATTCATGGCATTCATCATTCTCTATCTCATTTACAACAAGTGTGATCAATAATGCAATATTCAAATACATAAAAGTATCATAATGAAGCAAGAACAAACATACATCACACAATCATAGAATCACAACCATCACCTACCTCAAAACAAGCTTGAAACCCTAAGAAACTTGATCCTTCCCTTTCCGGGTTCGTTCCATTTGTTCTTGGTGTATAAACAATCAATATATTACAGGAATCAATAAACAATCACTAATTATCCGAATTACTAACAATTTTATGAACCCTAGATCAAACCCATGATCCCAAGTATCCAAATTAGGATTGTTTCCACCATATAATTTATATCAAAACCCTCCATCAATATTTACACATTCTATTACGTTCTATGGATCGAAAAAAGGATTCAGGTAGTGAAAAACTTATATTTAGCCTCAAGAATGGTGGAAAATGAGTAGGAGTAACCTGGGTTCGTTTTTTAGATCTAAAAGTAAAAAAGTGTATAATAAAATCGTTTAAGGGTTTATTAACGACATTAAGTCACGTCGAGCCTGCCACAACGACCTTCACCCCGTTGTAGCGGCCCCGCCAGAGCGGCAAAAACCCCCGCCAAGGTGGTTTGCACGTACCAGTGAACTATTTAAAGAATTCCAGAATCTCCATTTCACAACACACCTCTAACCCACGATGTTCAAAAAATACCCTTTACGCTAAGATCGATTCCGGGAGTTCTACTTGCTCGAATTCAATTCCGTAAAGTCGTACGGGTTCTTTAATGAGTTAACAAACTATTCATGCAATCAAAATCATAAATAATTTACTCGATTGTTACAAGATTTCCCTACACCTTTATGACTCCGATTTCGTCGAAATCTGGACTAGGTTGGAAAAATTCAAATACTACAAAAAAGTTTTCGGCCCAAATTTTTGCCCCGTTGACTTTTCTATAACGACGGATCTCGGTCATTACAATAGTATAGCTTCATAATCCATGTGTGAGAAAACCCACCATACATGATGTTTTCATAATATCTATATAAGTCCCATAGTCATTAACTTCATATTAAAAGTATCATACTACTAATGATATTAGTTTTAGAAAACTTGATCCATGATCATTGACGGCATATCCAGATACCATACTAATCAAGACCTAATATAGAAAAATAATAAAAAACATTTATGGAAAATCTAGGTGTTCTAGACACGTAATTTTTGACCAAACCTAAACTTTTACACCATTTTTAGAGTTTAAATATTTTAAAATTTTAAATTAAATATTTTTTACTTTTATCTTATTTTATTAAGTTTATTTTAAAAGATTTGAAATCAACAAGAATGAAATCATTTTTTAAGGTAAGTTTTATTGTTTTATTTTTAAAAAAGAAATGGAAAGTTACAAAAAAAAAATGTCTTTTCATCTTATTTATTAATTATAATTTAGAGTAGCTGTACATTTGTTATTGTATTTTTATATTACTTATTATATTAATTTAAAAAACAAAAAAAAACTTAACATTAATCTCACCCACAACCCCACATCACCCCACAACCTACCCATTACCCCTTAATCCTCTACTCACATTTCACTCCACTACCCCAACACTCCCAACTCACATCATCAACATACACTTTCACTACTCCTAAAACAATACACACACGACTACATATATTAATACACACACACACACGAACAACAGAAAAAAATAGCAAAAATCATTCAGTAACAAAGGAAAAAACACGCTGCACACACATAAGCATTCACGCAGGAAAAAAAAGAGGAATTCATTTTATTTTTAGTCTACTTTTCTTTCAAAAATTCATCAAAACATACACATATTTTTTTCCCTTTTTCATCACTACTTTATTTAAACACAACACTTACACCATCACAAATCACCCACAAAAACTTGGTGGGTGTTCTAATCAAGGTTTGGTCAATATTTTACGATATTCAACTTTTCCTTATCTCTTTAATCTATTTATGAAATTTGATGTAATTTATGACAAGTTTTTTTATATTATGTTTCATTCATGAATTTGATTGAAATGATTAATTTGTTAGTTGTTATATCTCTATTTCATGAATAAATGTAATTTTAATTGATGATTATTTTGTTTATTTATTTATATTTGTTAGTTGTGATCTCTTAAAAATGAACGAGTCGTAATATTGTTCTTGTCTTGATTTTGATAATAATGATAAAGTAGGTATAGTTAGGCTAAAAAATAAATAAATAAACAAATTATTGTTGTTTTATTTTATGAAAAAAAAAATAAGATTTATTTTTTTTACAATTCGTTATTGTTTTGTTTGTTTAGAAAATGTATACTTAATTTTGACGTAAATTTTAAGAGTAATAAAAAAATTAAAATATAAAATAAAAAGATATGAATATGATCCAAAATTTTATCCTAGAATTTTAGTATTTTATTTTACTTGATTTTTCTTTATAAAGACTATGTATTTTCTTTTAACATTAGACAGACTTTTAGGTACGTTAAAATTATTTGTTTTGATTAAGAATGCAATTGTGCATCTCTTTTTAGACATAAAAAATAAATCAAGAATGCAGTGATGCACCTTTTCCAATAATATAATTAAATTTTATTAATCTAACGTAGAGACTTATAGAGAAAAATAGATTATTAGGTGTGCTGCAAAGAAGACAGTTATGTCTCTAAATGTCAAGATTAAGAATGCGGTTACGCATCTAGGTTGAGACCCAATAAAGTTCAACGATTAAAACATGCGAGAAAACCAAGGCCTGAAATATTATATCCAGGAATATTTTAAAGTAAATATAAGTCAATAAAAAGTGACCATGCTAGAATCACGAGATTTGATGGATGCTTAATACCTTCCCCTCGATCAACAAAATTTCTTTCCCGAATTTCTAGTTCGCAGACCATAATAAAGAGTAATTTTCTTTTGATTAGACATTTTTGAAAAGGTAACTTGAAACACCATAACTTAATTCCAAGTGGTGACTCTGAAAAAATAAAAATAATCCCTTAATCAATAACGTCACTTTAGTTGGAAAAACCCTATCCACCGTGCTAAAAAGGAGTGTGACATCTCTGGTGACTCCGCTGGAGAATAACCAGAATTCGAGCTTTGTTATATTGACCTTTACTTGATTTTATTATTTTTTATTATTGGATATATTAGTTTGATGGCCTAATGTGCTACATGCTGCTCATTTATCGCTTTTATATTAATCCGGTAGGAATAAAAAAAAAAAAGGATGAATCTTCCCGATGGTTAGAAATAGGAAGAGTAAATATGATTTTCAATACTTTGCTTATGTACAACTACAAAGTACCAAGCTCATAGGTTGCTCTAGATAATGAGAAAGGAGAGTAGCCCGGAGTGCAGATTAAGGGAGCACCTGGTGTGCTTCTTTATGAAAGATTCACCGGGCGGAAGTCCAATTGAGTATAGTGTGTGCCACCTGTTTCCTGTTCTGGGTTCTATTAATTAATAATTAGATTGTGCCAGGTCACTGAACTTAGAGTAGGAAATTCCAGTGAAAGCTTCATCCTAAGAAGACTGAAATTGTATTAAATTATTTTCTTTTGCACAACCATTATAAGTCTCTGAACACATTCACACACGGTTACAGGAATGGAGCTGTGCATCCTACTTTCTATTGAGATAAAACTGGAGTGTCTTGACACCCATTGAAGGATTTTTAGTCACACATCTTAGGCGAGTTTGGACCAACAATGAAGTCGGAATAGCGTTGCTATCGATAAGTTGCCCTTCCCTGACATGAGTTGGCCGCTCGAGTAAGCCAGTTTAGACACTAATCTTTTCAGATTTGAACCTAGTAAAATGAGAATATGGACATGCTTATCCCTAGTAGGTTCCGCTTATTTTCATAATTTGCATTTTGACTTAGTGAGACCCGAAACAAGAGTTGGGTCCGTTTAGGACAAATATCTCTTTTTTGCTTGACCACTTAGATCCGTTTATGTGCTACATGAAAAATGCATTTGTTTAGAAAGTATTGAAAAATAATGCATTTGTCAAGTCAAGTTTCAATATCTTAAAGATTATTTTTACTGTCCAATTTGGACGAACTACGCACACCTGATTCTCACCCCAATGAAATACATAGGCAACCCTCTTTGGGTCGGTGATCTTTATTCAAAAATAAAAACAAAAACCCTTTTTTCAAAAATTCAAAAACAAAAAAAAAGAGAAAAAAACAAGAAGCTTTAATCTTTATCAAAAACAAGTTTTTCTAAATTTTCTTTTAATAATTGAAAATAAAACTAAAGGATTTTATCTCAAAGCTCTAAAAAAAACATAGTTATTGAGTTTTAGAAAAAATATGCAATGGTCTTATTCATATTATCAAGCATATTAGGGATTTGATCAATGCATTATCAAATTCTTTTTTTAAAAAACTAATAATTAAGAAATGTCTAACCGTTACAAACTTTATCGTCCATGCACACAGTTAAATTAAGGTGGTTGGTTTGTGGTTAAGTTGACATTTCATCCCTACAATACAAGGTCAGAAGGGAAAAAATGACTCACAAAGACGGAAATGAGTCGGACAATGATGAGGTCCAGAACCAGAGGATGTCACAAGAAACAGTGTCAACCGAAGAGGTAAGGATACTAAGACAACAAATGACGGAGATGTACGAAGCTTGGATGAGTGGACAAACTCCACCGTCTTCAATCCGTGACTATTTTAATACAAATATGCCACCCCCTATCCAAGTATCGATAAGTGGTCCAATTTATCCACCTGGATTTGGTCCCTATGCTAATGCATCCAACGTAGCTGGAACTTCTACGGTGCGCCTTTTGAGTACACCTATGAAGAGTAATTCATTCTTCATACCAATTGTGCCGACTAATAGCGTCCTGCAGCCTATAATGAAGGCCAAAATTCAATAGTGATCCTCCACCTAAAGTTCAATGTGATCGAGATTATACCCCTGAAGTGACTTTTAAAATTCCAGGCACTTACCCTTACACTCATCAGTATAGTTCCCCGGTTGAAGCTGAAAAAGCTGTTGAGAACGAGGAACATGAAGAAATGGATAGAAAAATGAAGAGTTTGGAACAAAGTGTAAGAGATATGCAAGGTTTGAGAGGTCACAAAAGTGTCTCATTCAATGATTTGTGCATGTTTTCCCACGTTCATCTACCCATCAATTTTAAAACTCCAAAGTTCGAGAAATATGATGGACATGGAGATCTTGTAGCTCATTTAAAGAGATATTGCAATCAACTGAGAGGGCCTGGAAGCAAAGAAGAATTGCTCATGGCCTATTTTGGGGAAAGTTTGATGGGAATTGCCTCAGAATGGTTCATAGATCAAGATACTTCTAACTGGCATACATATGATGATTTGGCTCGATGTTTTGTTCAGCAATTTCAATATAACATTGCCATAGTTCCAGATCGTACTTCACTTGCCAACATGAAGAAAAAGACCATTGAAAATTTTCGTGAATAAGCTTTTAGGTGGAGGGAGCAAGCTGCTAGGGTTAAGCCACCAATGAAAGAGTCTGAAATGATTGATGTTTTTCTGCAAGTGCAAGAACCAGACTACTTTCATTATTTACTTTTCGATGCTGGAAAAATATTCACTGAAGTTATTAAGATTGGTGAAATGGTAGAAAATGACATCAAGTTTGGAAAAATTGTAAGTCAAGTTGCCTTGAAAGCCACCACACAAGTGATTAAAAATGGATCAGAAAATCTTGAGGGAAAGAAAATGAAGGAGGATGTAGTAAATGTTGTGTTTGACACACAAAAAGGTCCAAGGGGTCCAGTTTATCAATATGCACCACATCAATTTTATCACTATTTCCCCATGCAAGACACACGATACTCTATTGTCCCACCTCAATATGTAGTCTATGGTGCACAACCATATGCATATCCACCAAACTATCCTCAATGGCGAGCGCCAACATATCAAAATATTCGTCATTCTTCTAAGAATTTTCGTACACCTTATAATCCCCGTCCAAGACAGGGATTTGAAGGAGGTCAAATACTTGTGAACAATTTCACACAAATTGGAGAGTCTTACACGAGTTTATTTGAGAAATTGAAACATTTGAATATGATAGAGCCGATTCCTCAAAATTTTGCAGATCCACGTTCAAAAGGTTTCAATCCTGTAGCATGATGTGCATACCATTCTGATGCCCTAGGGAACAGTACTGAAGATTGCTGAACTTTGAAAAGTGAGGTGGAAAAGATGATCAAAGCAAAGATGATTGTGGTCTAAAATGATAATTCCCCAAATGTTACTCAGAATCCTCTACCAACACCTAATGATGTACACTTCATTGAGATGATGGGTGTTGACAATTCTCTCAATTCTGAAGAAAAAACAATTGAAATTGGTGGAGCTTTTACGAAGGCTAACGTGCAAAGAAGTGGCTAAGAAGTCAAACTTGGTGATTGGGAGACACTCTTCTTTTCTCTAAAAAGAGTGTATGAATAGTTTATTTTGTCATCATTTCTACTATGCAATTTTTTTTAATTTTATTTTAGTAAGTCAGACCTTTCTATTATTTCTCTTAAGTGTTTCTTTGTTGAGTCTTGTAATAGTTTGGGTTATTATAGAGTTGTAACCTAAAATTTAGTTTGTTGTCTTGTTATCAAGTCCTTTTATCTTAATATACTATTTGTTTTGTGTCACTTTGATCCGTTTTATTTGGCTTTTAATATATGCATCTCTTTTCAATTTTTGTGACACGATATGCAAGATGATTTGGTCAGATCTTAAGGTTATATCTAGTCATGGAATGAATACACCAAAAAAGTAAAAAAAAAAGAATGAGAAAATGAATAAAGGACCTAAACAACTTGATACATTCTTTAGTATCGAAAATGGTTAAAAGAATAAATTTCATTTGAATTAACGTATGCCATTTGTTACCAAGAAGGTATTACTCAAATGAAGATTTCAAGCTGACAAAAATGGAACAAAAATGATAAACATATCCATCAATGCATACGTTGCAAAGAGATAATGCATGATTTTCACTTCACATCTGAAAGGGCATGCTTGTATTTGACATTTGTAATAATTGATATGACGAAGACATTTCATTCTACTATCCAAACACCGTGTAATCCTTTGCTATCCCTTTTGAGCCTTAATTTTATTTTCTTTCATACCTCTCTTTTGGAATCAAAATACAGCCAAAAAAGAAAGAAAAAAAAATTACAAAAAAAAAAATAAAAATGTCACAAAAAAAATGAGTCAAGAAAAAATAAAGTGAAAAAAAAGTTGAAAAATCAATAACAACAAAAGAACAATTTCCTGAACTACGTTCGACCTAATTCTTGCTTTGACAAGATACGCAGACAACCTTATTTTGAGGTTCGGTCCAACCAAAAAAAAAGTCTAGAAAATTCTCATCACAAAAATTGGGGCAAAAATAATAATAATAATAATAATAATATTAATTATTATTATTATTTTATTTTATTTTGTTTTTGCAAAAAAAGAAAAAAAAAGTCGATTCCAAAAGTTGTAAGTCTTAACCATGTTACCACAATATCTTTGAGATTTCATGCCGATCATTACTTTGTAATCCTGTCCAAAAGCCATGTTACAGTCCAAATAAAAGATCTTCTGATCAATTTTTAACAATGACAAGTCAAGCAAGCTTTCAGTGTTGATTATCATGCTAGGAAAAATGTCATGTCACTCGCATAAGGAGTGAAAAAGGAGGAAATCTTATAGATGAATATCATCGAAAGCACTATAAGAGATCATTTGAGTTGAGAGACAGTGAAAAATGAGAGAGTCTTATTGGTGAAAACTCTCAGGGCATTGTAAGACGATAGTGAGTGAGAGATAATAAAAGAGAGAGAAACTTGTTAGTGAAAACCTTTCGAGGCACCGCAAGTCAAGTGTTAGTCATAAATCTAATGTAAAAGTTGGATTATAGAAGTCTTACTTCAAAGTTGAAAGTTTGACGAAAATGAAGTTTAGATTGATTGGATAGACCATGCCATTTAATCCGAAATGCACGTCATAATCATTAGAATTGACCACCACTATCAATGGAGTCCATTTATTTTTATTTAATTATTTTTCTCAAAAGGGTCAAATATTATTTCTTCTTATTTTGTGTTGCTCAATTCGATCTTGAGTTAGTCTTCATTAAGCAAGCGAAAAATGATTTCAAAATTGCTACCATCTCTTCAATTGCACAAAACAAAGTTTGGTCAGCACATCAATCGTGATATGATCTTAAGAAATAATGATATGCATAGTAACTTGTCAATAATTGACAATTTTTGAGAATTTATATGAATACAAGAATCAATTATTGTTGGAGGGTAGAAACAATATAACAAATCTGAAGATGTTTTCAAGATTATCGAGGTGGACTGACTAGTAAACGAAAATAGTTTGCCCAAACTGATATGGTTCAATAGTGCAATAACCAAAGCAATCATCTTCAAAGCCAAGACCACAAATCAACCACCAATTTAAAACTCACAATATTTTTTTTTAAATAAGAAGCTTTCTTGCTGAAATAAACATTGTTTCACAGGTTCAAATTGGATAACAGAGTTACGATAAAAACCTATCACCATTTTTATTATACTTGCACAAATAGTTATTTTTATCTTCTCCTAGGATAAACACTTCCTAGTCTGAGACCGTTATTTTTTATTTCCTCCTAGGATAAACGCTTCCTAGTCTGATATTGTTATTTTTCATTTTTCTCCTAGGATAAACACTTCCTAGTTTGGGATTGTTTTATTTTTTTATAATTTTCTCCTAGGATAAACGCTTCCTAGTCTGAGACGTTATTTTTATTTTCTCCTGAGATAAACACTTCCTAGTTTAAAACGTTTTTTTTCTTTTATTCTCTCCTAGTATAAACACTTCTAGTTTGAGATGTTATTTTTTATTTTCTCCTAGGATAAACACTTCCTAGTCTAACACCGTTATTTTTCATTTTCTCATGGGATAAACGCTTCCTAGTTTGAGATTTATTTTTTATTTTCTCCTAGGATAAACACTTCCTAGTTTGAGACATTATTTTTTTATTTTCTCCTAGGATAAACACTTCCTAGTCTGAGACCGTTATTTTTTATTTTCTCCTAGGATAAATACTTCCTAGTCTGAGATTGTTATTTTTTATTTTCTCCTAGGATAAATGCTTCCTAGTCTGAGACCATTATTTTTCATTTTCTCCTAGGTTAAACACTTCCTAGTCTGAGACGTCACTTTTCATTTTCTCCTAGGATAAACATTTCCTAGTCTGAGATCGTTATTTTTTATTTTCTCCTAGGATAAACAATTCTAGTCTAAGACATTTTTTTTTAATTTTCTCCTAGGATAAACACTACCTAGTCTGATACGTTATGTTTTTTTCATTTTCTCCTAGGATAAACATTTTCTAGTCTCAGATCGTTATTTTTTATTTTTCTCCTAGGATAAACACTTCCTAGTCTGAGACAGTTATTTTTTATTTTTTCTCCTAGGATAAACACTTCCTAGTTTGTGTAACACCCCAGAAAATTTTTGAGCTAAGACTTGAACCATCCTTCGTTGTGAGTAGGATTTTACCGAGGAATTAAAATTTCTTAAGTGTTGAGTTCACTAGATGTAGCAACTTGAGTTCGAAAAAGAACTAAATTGGAAATAGCAAAATATGAAATTTTGCAAGTTAAGCTAAGTATGAGTTTTGGGTTGATTTCAAATGACCATAACTCCTAGATCAGTATGATTTAGGTGTGCTACCAGATACCGTAGGAAATATCTTTGAATTATATTTCCAACGCCACCGAGTTTGCTAAGTTTCGAGTTCGGATGAGTGAGATATGACCTTTTGAAGTTAGGTTGTCCAGTTAAGGAAAGTTAGCCGAAAATAGTGAGGGGTATTTTGGTCTTTTCCTTATCCAATCAGATTTAATTCGTTTTTAGTAATATTTTTGGGGTATAGTCTGATTAGGTTCAGTTTTATAATCCTAGTTTACGTCTAGGGTTTTAGTTGAGAGTTCAAGAAGAGAAAAGAAGAGAAAAGAGGAGAAAAGAGGAGAGGATCATGCGTTCGTTGAGATTCTTGCGTCTTGTTGCGGATTTTCACCATGGGTTTGATCCCTAAGAGGTATGTAAGCTTCCATAGTGTTGGGTTTGTTCACCCACACACCAAACATGTTATTTTCAGGGCAAATTTCATTTTTGAAGTGGAAAGATTTGAGTTCTTGATAGGTGTTCTTGGAGTTCATTCTAAATCTTGTTGTGTTGGGTTTTGATGATTTTCTTGAGATTAAAGTGAGTGTTTTTAGGGCTGTATTGACTAGATTAGAGTGTACTTATGTTAAGTAATCGAATCCAAGTGATTGGGGAAGAAACCATTCGATTCTAGGCGAAATTGGGTGAGAAAACGAGCAAAGAATTTCGTTGGATTTCTAAGTTGGGGCCTGGCGCGATGCGCCAGCCAGAGATCCCCAAACCCTCCTCTGAAGTTTAGGGGCTGGCGCCCCGCGCTACCCATAGCGCCATGGTCGCCTGCTCCATCCAGTTTGTCGTCGGTTGCCCCGTTTGAGTTCGTTTAAGGTGCAACTTCACTCATTTTCGATTCTAACTACTCTAAGCTACTTCTAAACACCTAGAAATCATTCATAACATGATCATAACCTTGAATTCATAATTCAACTTCAAGGTGGAGCTAAGATTCAAGTTTTGAGAATTCATTCGAACATTCTAAGTAAGTCCCTTGGAGCCCTTTTGAGAAGTCTTCTACAACTTCTAGTAATTTGTTTCAAGGCTCGAGTAAGTGAGTAAGAGGATGAGGAAAATGAGTTCATGAGTCTACTTTGTCATCACGAGATCTTTCTTTATAATGAATCATAACTCTTGAATTCATAATTCACATTCAAGAGAGAGTTAAGAGTAGAGTTCAACCTTTAAGTGTTGAGTTTCAAATCCCTTTTGAGAAGTATCTTTGAGTTCTTGAGTTGAATATTTTATGCTCATAATTCCGCATGAACATTATAAGTCGAAAAGTCTTAAGATAAGAAGTATCTTTGAGTCATTGAGTTGTGTAGTTCATTCTCATAATTCCGCATGAACTCTGAGTTGAGCATTCTTGAAATGAGTTGTATCATTGAAGTTCTTGAGTTCCAAGTATTTGAGTTCTATCTGTGGTTATTGAAAACCTTGCATTGAGTTGTTCATGTCCATCATTTGACATGAACCATATTTTAAGAAGTCTGTTACAAACATTTTAACTTTGTTTTAAGACTTAAGTTTTGAGTAAAGTAAAGAGCAAAGAGTTGAGAGTTGAGTTCACTTCTCAAAAGTTATTAGGGAACTAAGTATTCCCAAAGAGTTTATAAATGTTTTCACATTTAAATAAGAACGGAAACTGGAATTTCCAAAGAGCTTTCGGGCTAGTTTTTAGAAAAGAATAATCACATTCGAAAATAGAGCAAAAGAGGAAACTGAGATTTCCAAGATAGCCTTTGAGCTAAGTTTTTGAGTACTAATCTCAAATCACAAAAGAAGTATGTTTTTAAAAACATAAGAGCTAGTATATCTTGGGAGTAGTGTTGAGCACCGAATTGGGGACAAGCATGAGTTCAGATATCTCACGTCTCCATAAAACCATGTAGCCACCATGGGTAGAAAAGGGTCATGCTTTTTAGATGAATCCTTTTCACAATAGACTAGTAGATCCACTAAGTTAAGTTAAGGTCCTATACTTATGGCAAGGTATAGGATGGTCCTTGTCAGCGTGAGGTAAAGTGTTGTATCATCACTATAGCTCTTAAGTGATGGTTGTCGGTTAGAGAAACTCCCACAAAAGTTATTGTATTCTTATATACACAGTTATTTGTATTTTTACATACTTTCAGAGTTATGTTGTATCCTTGCATACACACAGAGTTGTCATCATGTTTTTAAACAGTTTGTTTCTTTATATTGCACTTAGTTTAAATTGCTTTATATTGAAATGAGTTCAGCCATATTGAGTTGAGTATCCATAGTTGAGTATCTAGAGTCGAATATCATATCTTTGAGTCTAATATCATATCCTTGAGTTGAGTATCTAATCTCTGAGTTGAGTATCTTATCCTTGAGTACTTCTGAGTTGAGTAAGTTTGAGTAGTTTTGAGTAGTTTGGAGTATTCCTTGAGTTGAGTAAGATTGAAAAGAGGTAAGTATGTTTCCTTTTTATCAAGTTTCAAGCTTATGTTTATGCTTTAGAATTCCTCTTACATGCTCGTACAATCCACGTTCTGAGCCATTTGGCCTGCATTTTTTCATGATGCAGACACATGTATTCAGGATCATCAACAGGAGTTTCGTTGATACATCCGAGAGTTTGAGTTAGCTATGGTGAGCCTCCTTGCTTCCGGAGGATTTCATTTACCTTTCAGTTATATCAGTTGTTAGGATGTCGTAGGTCTTGTCCCAACTTCCATCTTTATCAGTTAGAGGCTTCATAGATAGTCAATATAGTTGAGAAGTCTGTATCATTTATTTTATTGAATGTTTTAAAGACTAAAGTTGCCTTTTTATGGCGAGTTGTATATATTTTATTATACAAAGTTTTCTTTGGACTTAAAGTTTGTATTTAAGTTTTATGAACTTTTATTTTAGTTTTAAGCTTTTGTATGCTTAAGTTAGTCTTACGCTTGTAGTCAGCCAGGATGAGGGTTTGCTTGGGAACCATCAATGGTTCTTGAGTGCCGGCCATGTCCAGGGTGTAGACTCGGGTAATGACAGTTTGAGATTGTTATTTTTTATTTTCTCATAGCATAAATACTTCCTAGTCTGAGACGTTATTTTTCATTTTCTCCTAGGATAAACACTTCCTAGTCTGAGACCGTTATTTTTTATTTTCGCCTAGGATAAACACTTCCTCGTCTGAGATTGTTATTTTTTATTTTCTCCTAGGATAAACACTTCCTAGTCTGAGATTGTTATTTTTCATTTTCTCCTGGGATAAACACTTCTTAGTCTGAGACCGTTATTTTATTTATTTATTTATTTTCTCCTAGGATAAACAACTCCTAGTCTTAGATGTTTTTTTTTAATTTTATTTTCTCCTAGGATAAACACTTCCTAGTCTGATACATTTATATTTTATTTTCTCCTACGATAAGCACTTCCTAGTCTGATACATTTATATTTTATTTTCTCCTACGATAAGCACTTCCTAGTCAGAGTTTATTTTTGAAAATTTACTTCTGCTAGTAACTCACAAATTTTTTCCAATGAAAACTGGGGTAAATTTTTTGTTTATTTCTTTTGTTTGTGATGGTTTTCAGGTTTGTTCAAGCAAAACATGGATTTGAAATTCAAAAACAAAGTTTCAACTCTTTTCAGAATAATGAATTCCCATGATAGCCAGAATCAACTTCTTCAATGCATGTAACAACCTGACCACCAGACACCTGCTTCTATTCAGTTATTGATTAGAAAATATGTAGTCATTCAAAAACATTTTCAAATTGTCATTTTTGAAGAGTGCCAAAAACACACTTGGCAAGTCAAGCATCGAATCCATTCAAGATCAAGATACTCACCAAAATCAAGGTGATATCTCAAAATCAAGGCTCAAGTGAAGACTCAAGAGAAGCTGCATAGATAGGAGCTTGTACTTTTATTTCCTTTTGACTATTGGCTTTCATTTTTTTTATGCAAGGATAAGAGCCGCGACCTGGAGCCTCGATGGAACCTCACTTAACTTCCAACTCATCACCTCATCTCCTTGAACTATAAGTGACCTGATTCCCTTATTACCCGGGATATGTAGGATGTCCAAAACCAAGACTCGGTCGCAAAAATTTCTCTTCTCAATTAAGAGTCCGGTCAAAACTTGTCGCTTTGTCTACTTCTTTGTCTAACAAATACTTCGTGTTTTCAATCAAAGAGGGGCAAACTATAGACACGTAATTTTTGACTGAACCTAAACTTTTATACCATTTTTAGAATTTAAATATTTTAAAATTTTAAATTAAATATTTTTTACTTTTATTTTATTTTATTAAGTTTATTTTAAAAGATTTGAAAACAACAAGAGTGAATTCATTTTTTAAGGTAAGTTTTATTGTTTTTTTAAAAAAAAAAGAAATGGAAAGTTACAAAAAAAATGTATTTTCATCTTATTTCTTAATTATAATTTAGAGTAGCTATACATATATTATTGTATTTTTATTAGCTGATATTTTTATATTATTTATTATATTTAATTTTAAAAACTAAAAAAACACTTACCTTTACTCTCACCCACAACCCACATCACCCCACAACCTACCCATTACCCCTTAAACCTCTACCCACATTTCACTCCACTACCCCAACACTCCCTAACTCACATCAGCAACATACACTTACACTACTCCTAAAACAATACACACACGGCTACGTATTTTAATACACACACACACACGGACAACATAAATTTTTTTTTAGCAAAAACCAATCATCAACAAAGGAAAAAATACGCTGCACACACATAAACATTCACGCAGGAAAAAAAAGAGGAATTCATTTTATTTTTAGTCTAATTTTCTTTCAAAAATTTCATCAATACAGTCACATATTTTTTTTTCCTTTTTCATTACTACTTTATTTAAACACAACACATATACCATCACAAATCACCTACAAAAACTTGGTGGGTGCTCTAATCGAGGTTCGATCAAGATTTTGCGGTATTCAACTTTTCCTTATCTCTTTAATTTATTTATAGAATTTGATGTAATTTTATGACAAGTTTTCTTATATTATGTTTCATTCATGAATTTGATTGAAATGATTAATTTTTTAGTTGTTATATCTCTATTTCATGAATAAAGGTAGCTTTAATCGATGATTATTTTATTTATTTATTTATTTTTATTTGTTAGTTGTGATCTCTTAAAAATGAACGGGTCGTAACATTGTTCTTGTTTTGATTTTGATAATAATGATAAAGTAGGTATAGTTAGGCTAAACAACTAATAAATAAACAAATTATTGTTGTTTTATTTTATGACACAAAAAGTAAGATTTTTTTTTTTTACAATTCCTTATTGTTTTGTTTGATTAGAAAACGTATACTTAATTTTGACGTTAATTTTAAGAGTAATAAAAATATAAAAATATAAAATAAAAAGATATGAATATGATCCAAAATTTTATCCTAGAATTTTAGTATTTTATTTTATTTGATTTTTCTTTATAAAGACTATGTATTTTCTTTTAACATTAGACAAACTTTTAGGTACGTTAAAATTATTTGTTTCGATTAAGAATGCAATTGCGCATCTTTTTTGAGACATAAAAAAAAATCAAGGATGCAGTGATGCACCTTGTCCAATAATATAATTAAATTTTATTAATTTAAAGTAGAAATTTATATAGAAAAATAGATTATTAGGTGTGCTGCAAAGTAGACAGTTATGTCTCTAAATGCCAAGATCAAGAATGCGGTTACGCATCTAGGTTGAGACCCAATAAAGTTCAACAATTAAAACATGCGAGCAAACCATGGCCTGAAATACTGTACCCAAGAATATTTTAAAGTAAGTATAAGTCAATAAAAAGCGACCGTGTTAGAATCACGGGACTTGAGGGATGCCTAATAACTTCCCCTCGGTCAACAGAATTCCTTACCCGAATTTTTAGTTTGCAGACCATAATAAATAGTCATTTCCTTTTGATTATGGATTTAAAAAAGGTGACTTGTAAAACCATAACTCAATTCCAAGTGACGACTCTAAAAGAATAAAAATAATCTCTTAATCAATAACGCCACTTTAATTGGAAAGACCCTATCCGCCGTGCGAAAAAAGGGTGTGACAGATGTCATTTATGGCATGTGGCTAACCTTCATAAAATATATAGTTACCTTCATCTATAAGCTTACTTAAGTCATAAACATTGCTTTCATAAAACATGCAAAAATTCCATAAATCATAGTTCACAAGCTTCGTCATGTGATCGCAATCAAAAATCATAAATCATGCATGGGTTCATAAAAATTCAACTCAAAAACATGTTATTACTTCATTTTATGCATTAAAATATAAGAAACAATCAATTGAATCATAATTGAGAAGAACCCATGAATATTGAATAAAGCCTTAACTTTGAATTGAAAATTGAACTTGTAAAATTGGAAGATCTTGGGAGCCCTATGGAGGAAAGAACTCCATAGGTGAATAATAATATACCTTAGTGATCAAGGATCAAGAGCTATGGTGATCAATTCGAGGTCTTGAAGTGAAACCCTAGCTTCTTCCTCTTTAGCTTTAGAGAGAACTTTTGTGGAAGAACTTGGAGGGAATTTCAGATTTAGGAGAGTGATTTCTTGAATGGGTAGTTTAGGACTTAAAAAACTTATATAGGGATTAGAATAGGGGCTAAAATGACATAACTTGTGTATTAAACACATAGGAAATGATAAAATAGCCTTGACTTAAAAAGGTGATGGAGACCTATATGGGAGGCCTTGACGGACCATTTAGCCCTTCATGGTCCGTGAAGGGGGTCGTGAAGGTGAGGTGGAAAAATTTGAAAGGCCTAAACGACCAGCCTATCCCTCTCCATGGGTTTTGAACCCTTTCATGAGCCGTTTAGGCTCCGTGAAAGGTTCACGATTGGGCTCTGCGGACCTGACCATTCAACCCACTTTACCTTTTCCAAATCCCAAGGTGTTACAATATCTTCCCCTTGGAAATGTTCATTCTCGAATTCGACTCAAGCTAGATAGAATAGAGTAGGAGATAAACCAACAACCCAACATGAGTGTAATTTCATTAAAATACACATATCCAAGGAGGAAAATTGATTACAAGCTAAAACATATTTTCATGAAACATACATGCAAATCATACACAAATGGCATAATCATGTAGAAATAAAACAAGCTAAATCATATCTTCAAAAATCAAATTTTCATGAGCATCCATGCATGAGGAAACACAAGAGTGACTAAAAACCCAAGAATCCTAAAGAGTGAACATGAGGGGCTAATTCCTCAAGCTAGACCCGAAGATAATGGAATAAGATAGGGATACAAAGACATCACATAGCTTCCGATCTTTCACATACCAAACCATAGCAAGTAACCCTTCATTAGTTGAAATAGTTCCACACACACACCAACCATGAAGTACACTATCTCCCCCTTGAGAGTAAACCTCACTAGTCTTTTCGAATCCATCTCGCTTAACCCAAGTATAGCACAAAAGTATTAACAACCACAGAACTATCGATACAAGTAAATACTTAAGAAGTTTCCACAAGGATTTCAAGGTCGACCTCAAACACAATAACCATACACGGAGTCATATCATAATCAATGAAACACCCAATATCAATCAATGTATAACCATAAGCTAAAAGACCATAACTTACCAATTACCACATCCGAGTAACCCTCGTGATCTTGTCGAGCACGAAGAGCATAGAACCTATTTTACCTTGGGGTACCCAAATTGGAATCACTAGGTTGAACTTGCCTACCATCCATTCCCTTAGTAGCAAGCAATGAACAATCCCTCATATTGTGACCACTCTTTCCATAGCCATAGCATGCGTTTGAACCGGCTAGAAACTCATCCTTTTAGGTTTTTTCATACCTCTGACACTTGGACACCATTTTCTCACTAGAACCATTACCTTGAAACTTAGGGTTAGACACCCTATCTTTGTTAAACTCTTGAGAACGATCATTTCCACCTAACCTCGAATGCGAGAAATCACCATTGTCTATCCTAGACCTCTTTGAATCCCTAGCCTTCTACTTAAGTTTTTCTCCTTCGATTTATTGAGCATGTATAATAAAGTGGGAGACATCCATCTCCCTAACAAACATGTCAGTTAGGAATTCTTTGACCACCAAGTCGGAAACACCCGACAGAAATTTACTCATCATTTCCCTTGGATTGGAAATATAGTTGGAACATATTTCGATAGTTGAGTAAACTTTACTGCATATTCTTTGACATTCATGCTGCCTTGATGAAGATGAATTCAATCACCTTTTCCTCCCTCATCTCAAGGGGAAAGAACCTATCTAGAAAGGCAACCTTAATTTCTCTCAATCTAGAGGACCCTCATCAATTTCCCTCTCTCCCTTCCATCGGTTAAAAAAAACATGAGAAACATCTTTGTGGTGGTAGACATCCAATTCTACCTTTTCTACTGAAGTGATACCTATAATCTCTACAATCTTGTGAACCTCGTCGATGAATTCTTGAGGATCTTCCTTAACTTTAAAACCAAAGAACTATGGGGGATTCAACGTAGTAAAGTCCCTCACCCTTGTTGCCGTCATACCCACTCTTGGGTTCACGGGAGCCACACCCTATCTATTTGCTCGAGTCATCATATCTTGGACCAATGTGTGAAATGCGGCTCGAAATTCATTATGAGATACTTGCTCGGCCAAAGGGTCAACAGGCACTTGGGGAACCTCTTGTTCCGTATTCTCACCAACATTCCTCCTAACATATGCTCTTCGAGGGGCCATATCTTGAAAACCATCGGACAAGGATTAGGAGAGAGACATTTAGAGTTACACTCTATTGCACGACTTAAGAATGACTAAAGAAATGGAGTCTCCTAAATGCTTTGTAGCCTTCTATTCATAAATGTGGCGCACTTCACACTTATGAACAAGACTCTACCCAACGCGGTTTGTGAGAAATCCTAGGACCTTTATATAAACATTGTGCTTTGGATACCAAGTTTGTCACAACTCAAAGTATACCCTAGGTGTAACATGGTGTATAGAACCTCGAAAAGCCCTACACAAGTCACTTTGCATACGTCATACAAGATAATAGAAATAAAGATTTCAAAAAAGCATTTTCAAATATATTTGGACTACACAAAGAATTGATTTGAATTATTAAGTAGAAAGGATTAAAGAGGGCAAGCTAAAAACTCAACAGTCTTATCATAATTATGAATGACGTTCCTAATTTGTATACATGCTATGAATGTTTTATTGCTTTATTTATCTTATTTATTGTTATTATTTATTGTACCGTATAATGATGATAATCTTTCTTAATGATGATAAAAACATATTTCTTGATTCCTTTTAATAAAAAGAAAATTTCTTATTAACGATAGTTAGAGCTTCCAACTTTTAGATTAGTAATAATAACAATAATAGTAATATAATTATGTATATAATATTTAAATTTATTACAACTTAAGGTTACTATTAGTACACAAAATACTATAGGACTATTTAACATTTGATTAATTATATTTCCTATAACATTTTAATTTGACTAGGGTCAAAATGGTATTCCAACTTTGAAGATAGGAGCTTCTCACTTTTAATATAATATGATATGATAATCAATATAAAAGAAAAATAAAACTAGTAACCGTGATTTTACGGAAGACTTTAAGTCTCTATAGTGAATCAAGAGGCGTATGCAGAGCGGGTCACCAGGTTCACGTGAACCCATGCTCCCTTCCCAAAATCATAAAATACTAGTGTTATATTTTTCGATTTTTGTTAAATATATATATGTGAACCCACACTCGAAGCATCATCTAATGCGACGATGATTGGGTGCACCTCTTAGATACTTGAATTTTATATCTATTTTATTTTATTTTTCTTTCTAAAATTGGGTAACACCTCTCTAAGTGGTTATTGATAGCACTTTTGGCGTTTTAATTAATTAAGCATTTTAGATTTGGACCTATAATTTTAAAATTTTAACTGTTTTCAATAATAAGAACCTAAATGTCAAAACAATTAGTTCCACCTTTTCATAATAGTGCATCCATCATCCCAAAATCCTGGTTACGCCTGAGTGAATCTAATGCTTCATATTTCACAACTTTTATAAAGTTTTGTAAGCTTCATATTTGGGTTATCAATTTATCATATTTTTAAAAATGATTGTGGCTGCAAGAAAGCTTACATGCACCCTCAATCAATTCGGGCAATCTAAGTTGAAACTATGTAATGTCCTATCTAATCATTTCTTGTCAATACTTTTTCGATCTACCTCTTCCTCTCTTAAAATCATTGATGACCAATCTCCCACGTATTAGTACAAAAACATCTATGCATCTTTTTCCATGAGTTCACATGAACCCGAATAAACCCCTCGAAAAAAATACATATTTGCCATTGATTTTGCAATGAAAATGAAAAACTTAAAAGTAAAACACTAATTTTGAATTAGAGGGAAAAAAATTAAGTGTCTATAAAATATAAAGCAGTGGAAGTTTAAAACGTTTTTTTTCAGTAAACAATCTTTTCACTAATTAATTTTATTATATAAAGGCAGTTATCCATCTTCTTCAGTCATTTCATATTCCAAAAATGTGCGAAGTCTACTCATTTTCTTTTTCTGTTTTGATTCTCTCTGCCAAAAAAAAAAAAGTTAACTGCAGGAGAACCAGAGCATGATGGACAAAATGGAAATCAAGAATCACAACATGGAAATGAAGAATCTGATGAAATAATGGAAAAAACAGAGGAAAATGCTGGAGCGAATCAACTATCAAGAATCTGATGAAAATATAGGAAAAAACTAGAGTGAATCAATTAGGAGAAACAGATGAAAATGAAGAAGAAGTTGGGCAAAAGGAGCTTGATGGACAGAATGGAAATCAAGAATCTAACGAAAATATGGAAGAAATAGAGGAACAAGCTGAAGGGAATCAACTAGAAGAAACAGATGAAAATCCAAATGGAGAAATTGATGAAAAAGAAGAAGAAGTTAGGCAAAAGGAGGTTGATGGACATAATGGAAATTAAGAATCTAATGAAACAGAGAAAGCTGCTGAAGGGAATCAACTAGGAGAAACAGAGGAAAATCCAAACGGAGAAATTGTTGAAAATGAAGAAGAGAATCGCAAAAACGAGGAAGAAGAAGTCTTTTACTAATATTTTTTCCATTTTTATTTCTTCTTTATGTTTTTCACATAGTTCTATATACCATCGTTGTAAGAATTTCATTCTAGCTCCTAGGGTATCTGTTATCCATAAAGTGTTGGTATCTACATGGTGCATTTTTATTTCCAAATGGTAATACATTCCATTCATAAAATTCTTGTGGTACTGTAAATGCTGTAAGTTTTTTAGATTCTTCTTCTAGTTTTAAGTGGTAAAATCTCGATTTGTAGTCAAATTTACTAAAGTGATTATATCATTGTATTTGTCTTATCTTTAATATTTTATTTGGTATTGGGTAATTATATGTTTTAGTTTTTGCATTTAAATTTCTATAATCAATAACCATCCTACTTTTTCCTCTTTTTTGTTCACTATGTTTATTTACTATAAATGCTGGGCTTGTATGCTTACTATTACTTTCTTGTATATAGCCTTTTCCGAGTAATTCTGTTATATGCATCTTAAATTTTGTTAAATCATTAAAATTATATTTTAATGGTTTTTGTGTTATTACACTATTATTATCTATTAGTTCAATTTTTATTTTTGTTTTATGTTTTTCCCATCCTTGTAAGGGATCTTCACTATATAATAATTCTAATTTGTCTTTAATTACTTTTACATTATCTATGGAGAATATAATCAATTCTATTTTAGGGTCTTCCTCTTTTATAATTAGAAACCGTGTAGGGAAGTAAACAAAGTTGAGGCGCTGATAAGAAGGAAGTATATGCTAAAGTACGATGCTAGTAGTGACAGGAGAACATGATAAGCAAATAATCTAGTTCATAATAATCTAATATGATCTTAATCAATTATGAATATGATAGGAAGGAATAATTGAAAAACAACTGCATAACGAAGAACATGAATACATATTTACCTGATGAAATGATAAAAAGTTATGAAACTTTAATCCTATATATACTTAAAGATATAAAGATAATTGAATTAAGAAGAATTATATGGGAAAAAATATTCAATGACGACGAATCAAAAGATATACTAAACCAACAATGGTATGAGATAGACCTACATGAGCTATATTCAGATCCTGAAATATATGATTTAGAAATAGAAGATTAAGATTGAAATGAACTACGAATATTTACAATATTGGACATAAGTTATGGAAGATATAAAAATATTAGAACAATTAATGGAGAATAATTTATATGTATATCTAAGAACCCAAGATATGTTATATCTAAAATATATCATAAATAATATTAAAGAAATATCAAGATTAAAACCCTTAGCCAACGAATATTATAATAAAATCTTTACCTAAACATAAGATGAATTCCGCACCCCCGAAAATTGGTATTAGAGGTATGGATAAAAAGAAACATATTAGTAGAAAATTAAGAAAAATAAGAAGAAAATTAAACAAGCTATATCCAGAATATAAACAACTCAACATCACAAAAACAGATAATGATAAATTAGACCAATTGATAAATAATAAATCAAAAATAGAATATAAATATATTCAATATTTAAAGATACAATGAATAACGAGAATAACGAATATAGACAAAAACTTACTGAAATAATTATAGCAAAAAGACAAGAATTAAGACATAGACAAAATAGACTTAACATCAATATATTTGCAGGAACTTGTAGAAAATCTATAATAGCACAGAGAAAGACAATTTTATATCTACAAATACAAATAAAAAACTTAGAATATAAACTACAACACAACTTATAAATGAATAAAGAAGAATATACAATAGACGAAAAAACATATGAAAACTATGACGGATTAAAAATAAAAATAATATTTTCTAATCTAGGAAGAAGATATAAGAAAATAGGAGATAATCTAAATCTAATGTTAGAAAAAGAGACAATAAAATTAGAAGACAGTTTAACTGCTATGATAAGGATAACAAAAGAAAATGAAGAGATAGATAGACAAAAAGAAATTGAAAAGATAAAACAACAAGCAAAAAAGGAAATACAACAAGTAGAAGAAATCAAAAACACTAAAATATTAGAATTAGAAAAAGAATTGGCAATATTAAAAGAAATGTATGAAATAAAACAGAAAGAAAAAGAACAAGAAGCAAAATTAACAGATGAGATAAAAAGATTTAAAGAAAAATTACAATTAGAAGAAAATCAAGATAATCTACCTGAAATAGGAATTGATGAAATAAATGATATTAATCCAGAAGAACAACATTCAAAAACAAGCGAAACATATACGGAACTTTTAGCAAACATAGATAATACAAAGAATTTTGAAGTAAATACGGGAGACATAGAAATGGATGAAAAACCTAGCACATCAGGAGTAAAAACCCAAAAAACTTAAATCCAAAATATTATAATGCAAACTATGAACAATATGATAGAGAAAAAACTATATGGGATAAAAGATTGAATAAAAAATGGACACCTAAACCAATAACCGAACAACATAATTTTTTAGATTTAGACTGTGTAGCAAATATAAATAAAACAATACAATTATGGATGTGATATATATCAAAACAACTAATAGATAACAAAATATGAATGACAGAAACACCAGGATATATAGAAAGAACACTTATAGGAACAGTAAAATTATGGCTACAAAATTTATCAGATGAAAGTTTAAAAACTTTAAGAAGTAATAAAAAATTTGATGGTGAACTAGCCACTACAACTATGAAAATATTAAATAAATACGAAATAGCTATAAGAAATGAATTTAGTAGTATGACGACAGAAGTAGAAGAACAAAAGAAAGAAAAAATCATAAATAGGAATCTAATGACAAAACTAGCAATATGTAATATGTGTTATATAGATGAATATACGTGTGCATTTAGAGAATATTATTATAAAGGAACATATATTACAGAAGAAAGCAAAGAAATAAGAAAACTTTTCCTCATCTACCGGTTTCAACGTTAGGATGACATAGTATAGAAGTTTTCTCCCTGTTTCCAGTGTGCTAATAAACTAGAAATCATGATTCAAATAATTCTAATACATAATAACTAACATAAACTCATTCAATCATATGTATGATATTCAGGAATATATGATATTAGTTCTGCATATTTTTTGAATAATATACCTTTGCCTCTTGCTTATCCATGATATCTGAAGGTTGCTCCATTATCTATTAAATGTAAATATCTTAAGTATTTGAGAATATTTGAGAGTGTTTTTATGAAAGCTTGCTTCGTTTATTGAAGGCTTGCCCATTATGTTACATGTACATCTCTTTATATAGACAATTCTAATCCTATCCTATTCTCTATAATAATGCGTCTACTGTACACTTTACGACTTTTTACAATAATGCGTCTACTGTACACTACTGTATACTTTACGACTTTTTACATAATAATGCACTCTTTACTTATCTACTTTGTCTTTGTCGGCTATGTATCTATCTTCTTTTTATCTATTTGTCTTCTTCTTCTTATCTTCTTTCTCTTCTTATCTCTTTTTCTTCTTCTTTATCTTTGTGTCTTTTTCTCTTTATCTTCTTATCTCTTAGTCTTCCGTCTTTATTTGATCATTCCAGCTGGACATCGGGAATTACATTATCTTCTCCATTGCATTTTGAACATATATGGTCAGGATATTTGTGTCCAATAAGCTTACAATATCTGGTTAATAGTTCTGATGAAATAAATCCTGCCTTTAATGCTCTTGTCGTAGGTCTTTCTTCTGGTTTTAATAGTGATAAAATCCATTTCTGGACTTCATCCATATCTGATTTCCTTAGCTCTCTTGAGTTGGCATAAATCATTAATTGATCTCTAGAATAGTAGCTCCATATAGCATTTTCATTCAAATAATTGTTGGCTAGTTCTTGTATTATAGTTGATATACCAATTATTCTTTTATTGGCATAGAAATTGGGTATTTCAATTTTCAATATTTCTGGTTGCTCTCTAATATCTTCCGGTATTATCATATCTTTTGTCAGGCCTATCTTTACAACTTGAATCGGAGGTTTTATCTCCTCATGTAATATCTTTGCTGTCGCCGTATAGAATTTCACATAGAATAAATTCCCTTTAGTTACTCTTTTATATATAATAAATGCTTTGTATAATTCTGGTATACCGCTTAGTTCTTCTCCGTCGTAGGTATATGCAGTACTTATTAATCCATAATTATAACATGTTTTAACTAGGTTAGCATTGGTTTTTAGTTGTGCAATTAACTTGTTGTATCCTTGTAATTTTTGGGTTATATAGTCTTGGTTTGGATCTTTTGTGGTGGTAGATATGGGGTTGAGGTTTAGGTAACTCTGTATTTTGTATATATTTTCGATGTATGTCCTTGTAATATGGTTATATACCTTTTTCTCATGTTGTAGACTATCTGCATACGTCGAGGTTTGTGGTTCTACGGTTATTGAGTTTTTTGCTCTTTGTGTAAATGGTTTTTCAAATAACTGATTTAAATTTGCATTTCGCTGTTTTTCAATAACTGGTTTCTTTGTTCCTGCAGCTGTATTTAAACAAACATTATGGGTTTTAAGGTGTTTCCCAACATCACCTCTTAGCTCTGGATTTTTAAAGTCTTCCGATCGACTTAGCTCCGCATTTTTATAGTTATGCTGCTGACTTGTACTAGCTTTAGACTTCAGATTATCTTCATTAGTCTTTAGCTTTTGTATCTCATTGTCCATACTGTCCACTTTGATACAAAGTGTAGTAATGACTTTGAGTATCTCTTCGATTGTATTTTCTTTCTCAGTTTGAGTAGCTTTGTCTTGATAAGTAATCTGCAATAACATTCTTGTCAGTTTTTATTACTTCAATAGTAAATGTAAAATTTAATATATTTAATACCAATCTTCTTATTTCTTTTGTCGTTACTGAATCTTGTATTTTCCTTGTTAGCCACCATTTTACTTATGTGTTATCTGTTCTTATAATAAATTTGTTATATACAATATATGGTTCAAATGATAATAAACATTTATATACTGAATATAATTCTTTCCTGTTTATTTCCCATTTTATTTCTATATTAATATATGTTCTTGAATAGTATCTACAGTGATGTTCTATCTTTTCTTCATCATACCTATATTTTAAGACTCCTCCATAACTTTTTTCACTGACATCTGATTCTACTATATAAGTAAATTTTTTGTTTTCATCCGGAAAGTATAGCTTAGGTAGGTTCTTATATAATAGTTTTACCTTTTGTATTTATATTTGGTCTTTCTTATCAAACTTGTATTCTACATCTTTCTTTAATTTTTGTTGTATTGATTTTAAATTTTCTGCTAATTTTGGTATATATTCTCTTACTTGATTTACTAGTCCTAGAAATGATTGTAATTTCTTTTTTGTATCTAGTTGTTCATTTGAGTTAATTATTTTTTTACTATATATGTTTGCATTTTTATTCCATTTTTATCTATCTGTATTCCTAGGAATTCTATTTGGTTTTTCATTATGTCTGCTTTCTTCTTACTTAAGCTTATGCCTGAATATTCTATAATATGTATAAATTTTTCTAATAACCTTATATGTTCATCCCGTGTTTTGGAATATAGTAATATATCATCAATATTTATTATACAATTTTCTAGTTGTTTAAAGTAGTTATCCATAAAGTGTTGGTATCTACCTGGTGCGGTTTTATATCCAAATGGTAATACATTCCATTCATAAAATCCTTGTGGTACTGTAAATGCTGTAAATTTTTTAGATTCTTCTTCTAGTTTTAAGTGGTAAAATCCTGATTTGCAGTCAAATTTACTAAAGTAATTATATCCTTGTATTTGTCTTACCTTTAATATTTTATTTGGTATTGGGTAATTATATGTTTTAGTTTTTGCATTTAAATTTGTATAATCAATAACCATCCTACTTTTTCCTCTTTTTTGTTCACTATGTTTATTTACTATAAATACTGGGCTTGTATGCTTACTATTACTTTCTTGTATATAGCCTTTTCCGAGTAATTCTGTTATATGCATCTTAAATTCTATTAAATCATTAAAATTTTATTTTAATGGTTTTTGTGTTATTACACTATTATTATCTATTAGTTCAATTTTTAATTTTGTTTTATGTTTTTCCCATCCTTGTAAGGGATCTTCACTATATAATAATTCAATTTTGTCTTTAATTACTTTTACTTTATCTATGGAGAATATAATCAATTCTATTTTAGGGTCTTCCTCTTTTATATTTTTTAATTTTTGTGTTATTTTTTCACTTCCTTTTATCCATTATGTTGTTTTTCGTTGTTTTTTTATTTACTCTTTTAGCTCCTACTTTGTGTTTGCACGGTGTTGTAAACCACCAGTGTGTTTTTGTTATTATATGTGGGTATAATTTTTCTAAAAATGGCATTCCTAATAACATATCTTTTGTTGTTAATTCAAAGTTATATATTTCTTCTATGGTTATTATCTTATCCCATATTTGTATTTTTATATTTTTTGCCTTATATGTGATCATGCTCCCTTGATTATTAAATCCTGTTACTACTAAAGGTGTTTTTAACTTTTCCCATTTAGCTTCTGGTTAGCAATTATATTTACATATATTAGCTTCTACTCCTGTATCTATCATTGATGTATAATAACTGTTGTAATATCTCTCTATTATTATCTTTGGAAGTATATATATTTTCATGTTTTTATCATACTAAAGTTCTTTTTATTATTATCTTCTTATTATCTTAATTTATTGTTAACTGTTTGTCTTCTAAATTATATGGTTTTACTTGTTCTAACCATTTTATTCATAAAGTAATATTTTTATCTCCTTGATATACTTTTAAACTTTATTACTATTGGTACTCCTCCAATGATTATTTTCTTTTCTGTAGTTTCTTCGGTATTTATTAATGCTTGTGGTAGTTCAGGGCATAATTATTCAGTAGTTATTGTTTCATCTTCTGTTACTAATTCTCTTGTAATGTAGTTTTCTTCTTGTCCTGTATTTATTAATATTAAATATTTTCGTTGTTCCATTACTCCCGTTATGTAGTAATGATATGGTTTTATTTTCTCTTCTATTGATTTTTGTGGAGTTTTATCTATTCTTCTTGAGGTACTCATTTTTGATGATATTTGTGGTATTTCATAGTTTATGTTTATTCTTTTTGATGTGCTTAATCTTTCTTTTACTATTTCTAAATCTTCTTCTATGTCAATCTCGTTATAACTATAGTCATTATTACCTATGACTGTAACTATTCTTTCAAAATGATTTTCTATTTTTATTTTATTTATTTTATTTTTTGCTGTTATCTTATGTTTTGTTGTTAAAACATATAAGTTTTTACATCTAGCTGTAAATATTTTACTTCCTGGTGCTAATTCTATCCCTGACATTTTCCAATATAATACTAGTGATTTATCTATGTTTCTATCATTTATTGCTACTGAGTAGTTAGCACTTATTATGAATTTAAATTTTTGGTATGTGAGATTACCTTTTACTGCACTTATTATACTTTTTTCTATAGGTTGTATGATCCTATCATCTGCTAAGTATATTTCTATGGGTGTATCTATTCCTTCTCTAAAACATGCTTTTATTAGTATTTCTGTTCCTCCTAAATGTACATATTTAATTGGATTTTTAGCCTTAATATCTT
>JAJOOH010001528.1:0-34558 GCA_029582605.1 Solanum gracilifrons
AAATATAAATTTAAAATCATCGTATAAATTCATAAAATCGCGAAAACAGAAGGTCAATCTTTCAATGTCACAATCAATACCTTGTTTATTAAATATCATTGAATTTAAAGGGCTCACGTTAGTTATATGATATGAATTCTCTGTTACATATTGCACGCAATTTATTTTTGCATTTAATAGTGATTATTATATGGTTTTATATATTGTTTTAAATTATGAGGAATCCACGTAAAAATAGTAAAATTCCTTTAATCTTCGACTCTCTTTTTTTTCATTTAAGTCTTGACAGATAGTATTATTTAAGGTAAATATTTATTTTTACTAGATATTTATATTGAATTATTTAAATTTATTTTATTTTATTTATTTTTAAAATTAAAGTTGTCAAAAGGGGTCAGCCCAGCCCCACCCAGCCCAAATCTCGCGGGCCAAATAATTTGATGGACTAGGGAGGGCCGATCCTTCATTTGGAAGGGCCTGAAAATGCTCAACTCAATCCAACCCTAGAATGGTCGCGGATTGGGGCGGACTAGTATTTCTTTTTTTCCTTTCTTATATTTTTTTCTTTTTAAACTTAAAATTCTATGACATCAAGAAAATGAGAAGGTTTTCAAATAAAAAAAATGCAAACAATGGTGTAGGTTTAATAACACTAGCAAAAAATCTAGTGTGATTATAACATGTATCTAGGAGACTAGATATACGAGATACATGTATCTGGTGTGATGCATCCACATACGCGAGCGAGATAAGAGAATGACGAGCGAGATAAAAGGGAGGCGAGGTCGCGGGATTTGTCAATGTATCCTAGATACATGCAAATTCACTTGGATAAAGTGTATCTAGAATAAATTACATCTAATTTTGAATCCACGTATCCCGAGATACATGTGTCTGGACACACCAAAATCTAATAAGATTCGAACTGTTACAACATAATGTGCATCTAAGTAATTAGCTCATACACTAGTGAAATTTCTATAAGTTACCCCTAAATAAATAGTTTTGGGCCATGGGCTGACCCCAATCATGCCTCATGGGCCAAGGCTTATATGAATTGGGCTTATAAGCCTTAATTTTAAATGAGCTTGAAAAATTGTATCACAACCATACCCCAATAGCGGGTTGGGTCGGGCCGACCCCATGGGCTAAGCCCAATTTGATAGCTCTGGTAAAAACTCATGTTAAATACCTATGGTTAAATTTTAAAGGTTTATGTGTAAATAAATAAATAGTTATTTGTATCGAGTATTTACACCTAGTTAAATAATTAATATCAAGATCAACAAATGAAAAATGCATATCACTTAACTGTGGTTAGCTAAATGCTAAAAGACATATATGCAAGACATATATCTTATATTCACTGGCTCAAATAAAAGTTATCCTGTAAAATTGATGAGATACACATAAATCAAATGTGATATCATTATTTCATTATAAAAATAAATAAATTATTCAACATGACTATTCATTAGATCGTGATAAATATCATATTCACATTGAGTATATGTATCAATACAATAAATTCAGAATATATCTTTTATACACATCTATGACTAATTGATATGGTTAAATGATATAAATTCAATAGAAACACCAAATGTGAATAAATATACCATAAATTATTTTCCATCGCCACTTTTTTCTCACCAAATATCTTGTAACACTAGCAAATATCATTGCACTTCCTTTAGATGGACAACTTTATCTGATATCTATTATTAGTGAAACATAATAAACGTTTCATAAAATTAATTGAGACGTCCATTAATTAATTCCAACACTATAATTATATAATTAAAAATAATAGTGCAAGAATAAATGTGAATATCGTGTAGAATAATTTTTTTGCAATAATAGTGCAAATGTGAGTCATATTTTAAACTTCACAATAAAGTAGTGCTTCCTTTTCACTCAATTTATTTATTGAGTGGGAAAGAAAGACCCCTTTAAATTGCTTATTGAAAAAATTAATTATCTGACTATCGTCAGATTTTTTTATAACATTCATATTCTATATTAAGATTTTGTCATAACGTTAGAATCGACTTTCATATTATATCACATGATTTGTTCTGTATAATAGCATCTCGCCATAACAATTAAAAAATATTCATGACATTGTTATAAAATGATTTGATTATATAAATGTAAACAATAGTGTATGTGGCATTTTTTGTAGAGATATTAATATTGAGTAGTTTTTGTGGGTTTTAAAAGGTGTTTCAATGATACCATTCCAAAATAATTTCAAACAGACAATTATTATTTTTGACAAAAACATTTTATAAAAAGACAATATATAATAATATAAAGAATAAAATTTTATGCTTATTGATGTTAAATATATGTCAATTTGGCTTAGGAATTTATTCTATTTGAATTAGTTTTGTTGCTCCTTATATAGTAAGATAGTGATTAAAATCTTCTTTGCATTTATTTTCTCCGTTCATTTTTATTTGTTCATTATATTAATTATATTTTTTTACTTATCCACATTAGTATATAACTATTTTTCTCCTTATTTTTTCCTTAACATTTACATTCCTCAGATTATTTTCCATGTCTATTGAGACTATATACGCCAACTAATATAACTATTATAATAAAATACACATTTTATTTATTATTTCTTAATTAAAGGAAACATAAAGTCCATATATATAATTATAGAAAATTGACGAAGCAGTATCTCATGCCCTTGAATATTATATAATACAAATGGAAAGATAATAGATGCAGTCATATGGTGCATTTATCTCAATAAATTTATTTACGTATAATTTCTCCATATATTATGAATTAATGTGAGAATGTCGATCGCTTAATCATAATTAAGAGATTAAAGCATTATATATAAGACATGATACACATGTTTTACATTTATTTGTTTGACGTAAACATTAGAATACTGATGAGTAGTGTTTGATTTAAGTCACAAGGGGAATTGGAATATTCAATTCAAATGTCTTATTCAATGACCTACTAAGTCAATAATATAAATTATTTATCTCTTAGCCAAGATTCTTTCCAGATTTAACTCCACTAATGTTATACTAATTGAATTAAATAGGAAAGTATAGTCAAAGTCTAAGTCTTTCTTTATCCCACGTACCAAATGATCCTTCCTAAAGTCACTATCATTGTCAAAAGAGGAATTCACATGAACTTTATACATATATAAACCTTTATATTCCAATTATTTATTTTTTGAATAAGATGGTAGCATATTATGGAGATAAATCTTTTAGCTTAACACATGAGATTACAAGTTTGAATGTAATGCATGAGGCAAAATATTGCCAAATCCAGTCTTTTAAGTATGGAGTCTTGCAAGATCATACAGTTTTCTCTTACTCACATTAAGAAAACACAATAATGGTACAGTGAAGATCCCGAAATGAGCGAGTAAACAACAGACAATCTCAACGTAGAATCGTTTCTAAGGCCAGGAGACTATACAGCAGCGTCAAGATGACAAGATTTACTAGGTCATGAGCTTCGCAAACTTACCAGTTATAGCACACGGATCTAACTTGATGATGCTACACAAGTTATTGTTCATAACATGACCCTGGCCCCAATGGAGGACGTCGAGCATAAAAATTGGTGACTGGAGCTGCTGGAACACCACGCCTTGTCAAGAGGCATCGGAAGTACTCCAGCCTCTGTAATGCAGTTGACGTAGTATTTCTTGATGATGTGGTCTCCTTGTCGCTCCACAACCGCTCTATAAAGTTAACACAAAGGCAGTATCAGTAGCAAGCTTGAAATTTCTTCTGGAGAAAGAGAACCTAATATATGACAGCAAAAGACTGAGTGGAAGATCTAGTAGAAAGCAGTGGTTGTGTTTTGTTTCATCGCCAGTCCAGTAAAACAAAGATGTCAATACCAGAATGAAAAATAAGTAGGCAACATGAGGGAGTTGCTCGGATGGTAAACACCCCTCGCTTCCAACCCTAAGGTTGTGAGTTCGACATTTGGATAAAATGGTGGGGGCTCCTAGGGAGGGTAAAAAAAGGTAGGCGTTTGGACATGAATTGAGTGATATTTGGATTTAAAAAAAGTACTCCTTCTGTTTCAGTCTGATTGTATGGTTTTGACTTGACACAGAGTTTAGGAAAGTAAAGAGAACCTTTGAATCTTGTGCTCTTAAACAAAAGATACGTAGAAGTCATGTGAAAAGTTGAAATTAAAGAGTTTTCAAAAAGGAAAAAACATTCTTTTTGAAACGGATTGAAAAGGAAAGTAAGACAAATAAATTGGAACGGATGGAGAAGTATTTAAAGTTGAAAAATAGTATTTGGAAGTTGAGGTTGTGTTTGGACATGCATTTCACTTGGAAACGAGTTTGAAGTTGTGACTGAGAAAAATTCACTAGAAAAACTGGTTAAAGTTGGAAAAAACTAGACAACAAATCATTCTAATGTGTAACCAAACATTGTTTTGAAATATTTTTTGAAAAGAAGGAAAAAATTCATGTCCAAACGGGCAATATCTTGGTTTCAGAAAGAAGTTGTCATGCTTCTGCCACTTTGGCTGAACGCTCCTTTGAGAAATACCATCATAACTAAGGTTGGAGGACAAGATATATTCGTGATATGCAATATCGTTGAACTGCAATAAAGTGTCGTGCAATCCAACATATCCAAGAGAATACCTGCTGCAGCTGCAGCCCGTGGCCATATGGTTTGTTGAACATTGGAGGCATCTGCGGTTTCTCCCCACATGCATACTTCACCTCCAAGTACAAGATTTTGCTCAGAGATACTCTTTATTCCTTCCAGTGGTTCTGCATAATAGACTTCCTCCCACGGGACATCTAAGTGATCGAGATACCAATAGCCCTGATTGCTCCAAATGCATCTAAAACCACTTGCAACTGCCTTTGCACAAACACCACCAACTAACCTATATCAATAAGATATTCAGATGGTTGCATACTTAAAAAGGGAAAAACCCATCAATATTAGTGAGCAGATATATCCAATCAGATTGATCCTCACCAGTTATGCACCACAGTCCGTGGGTTAAGTTTAGATGGAAAGTTGTTGAAGGTTTCTTCCCTACAAAAATAAAATCCATATACCATACATTAGAAAAAAACGAATGACTGCATTTCAACCCAAAATAACTGCTCAAGCTTGCTTTTAAATTAAACGAACTACTGAAATCCTTATCCAGAAAACAAAATTTTATTTTATGCATTATAAGACAGCAAGAGACACATCGTACTCCAATTAACTTTTTTGCAACACATATTTTTAATACTTTTGCCAAGTCGCAGATAAATAGAAACGTAGAAAAGCCGCAAGTTCAAAGGAACCACAGTCCAACAAAATCTTCACTCTGATTTGAATCTGTTTAATATATTATCTATATTTTGTTCATCTTCACTGTTCCCTATTTTAACTGATTAAAAGGAAGAAAAATACGAACATACAAGTACAACAGGGCACTTTGTTTGTGATTTCTAAGAGAATTTACCAGTTAACAGGTGTCCAGTTGTGTGATATAGCTATTTCTTGAGCTTTGAGTACAAAATACTGATATGCATCCTTTGCAGTCATATTGTGATCTTTAAGCCTGCAAACAGAATGAGTTGATGAACAGCACTGCATTGAAAAAGTAAAGATAGGAGACATAATTAAAGGGATGAATCAGGGCATGTTATCAGCAAAAGATAAAGGTTACAATCCATCTAAATCTAAAACACAAAATGACATAAATATATAGCCTACATACAGAACGAATGATTACTTCGTCCACAGCCCTTTATTGATATCAAGAAAAAAAACAGATAGTAGCATTTCTAGTACTGCCTGGTACATATTCTCAATGCAAAGTATATCCTGCACTAACTGAATCACGAATTGGTTTATGTAACATAAATGTGTGAAACATAAGATCCATATTGGTAATAGGATCCCCTATAATCACTCGTGATTTTCATCATCATTGATATAAGTCAATATATAGATGCCGCTGTTCTTATAGGCATAGTGCAATCTATTTCCATGACTGAAATACCAACTGTGCCTTGTTTTTGCTTTGACAAACAAGTTAGAGCAATTTCAACATATATATGGAACTTCAAAAACATAAAGGACATAAGAAGGAGGAGGTTACCATTGTTTCACGTGTGGTGTAGTTGTCCAACAAGCTGCAAAAATGAACAATATTCAGTACTTATTTTCGATGAACAATACTCAACCACAAAAAAGATCCAACAACGATCATTTTCTTTTGGCGTGTAAGTGCATGCATGGTCAGAAAGATACGCATATAACGAGAGTTCTGGTTGAAAAAGAGAAAATGACAAAAAGTGACATCAAAAGAGAAATATCTTTTTTAACAACCAACATAAGAGCATATCACTATCAACTGTTCGATAGAATCCGAGAAGAAAGTGAAAGAAATATTTGCAGTACTATAATGTAAGAAAAAACTACTAAGTTATCAGTCATATGGATGGATACCACGAAATAGAACTCCGTAAACACGACTTATAACATGATACAGCACTGAAATTGCTGGGACTCTAAAATGAAGGATAGGCTGCCAGTACATACAGTATATTTTCTATATCTGGATTCTATTCTATAGGATTTTTCTTCTTCTTTTGCTTGTTAACAAATAAAAAAACTAAATAGAAAAACAGAACTGTTATAAATAATTCATCTATTCTGCAATTGATTTATCCAATAGAAGAACTGAAGAAGATAGTAACTTAACCCTTACTTTAAAATAAAAACATGAGTAAACTGCATAATCAAAGATGTGGGAACTAAAATACAAAATATTTCAATTCTAAGACACTTTGCCCTTTAGAGCTATTGGTTTTGCTGGAGTTTTGGTATCTTGAATCAGTGTACTTCTAGAGCCAACGATTCCTTAAAATCTTCACAGTTGTGATTCTGAAGCAAAAGTTATCTTAACTTGACATTGGTGGACATAGCATAATTGTTTTCTATTCTCTTGGTCAAATGATATTAGCTAAAATTAGAAATGCAACAAAATGTAGGGAAGTTTCTGCAAAAAATAGAAAAATAGTACTAACTTGTGTTGACCTCGTCACCTCCCAAGTGGAAGAGCTCAAATGGAAAAATCTTCCTCATATCTGCAAAAAAATAATAATGGAAATTTAACATCCATGGTGACAAGAAAGAGAAAAAATTATGTCTTCACGCGCGGCAACTTTGAGTTCAATGGTCTTTTTTGAGAGGATAATGCAATACTAAACTATGACCAGAGGATCATATCAGTAAACGGGAGGCATGGTCATTATCAGAATTAAATATGCAAGGATGCAATGTACCTAGAGAGAGAGAGAGAGAGCGGGGGGGAGGGGAAGGGAGCAGGAAGACACGGTGCAAGATAGAATTATAAGGGATATAGATTGAAATTACATACACTTCCAGAATTTTTACGCTATCAGGTACTTTAACATGTTTTAGAACGTTACCTGTCTCAGCTTCTAGGTTACTGATCTCATTTTTTATAGAAAAGTTAACTACAGTTGCTTGTAGCTAATTTTAGGTGACATTATTTTTTATATAGTTAGTGTATAGAAGTTAAAGTGATGATCAAATCAATTCGTTATGTGTTTCAATTGTCTCAGACAAAATACAAAAGGCACTATTTATAGAACAGTGAACTCAAAGTAAGAACTCTTGAAACTCTAACTAAAAAATAAGATTATCTTACTAAAAACTAGGCACTAATCTTTAAATAAAAAATAATGATAAATCGAAGTATGAAAATATATCCTTGTTAGCTACATCACAAAGAAAGTTAAATGTAATTATACAAATCCAGAAAAAATGGTAGAATTCTTAAAGGGAAACCTTCAAAACTAACCAGCCAGGATGCCTGCTATCACATCAAAAGTATAGTTTTTTGAAACATCTAAGGGCTCTTTACAAGATGGAGAAGGCCAAAGATCAGGGTACCCTGCACCCCTGTAGAGTGAATAAAACCAAACTGAGATACAACATAAATTTATAACACAACTAAAGGGGATGATGACCTACAATGAATAAGAAAATATTCATGTTCTAATAAAACCAAACTGAGACACAACATAAATTTATAACACAACTAAAGGGAGTGATGACCTACAATGAATAAGAAAATATTCATGTTCCTTGTAACATTCTCTCTTTTTTAAGCATCTTTCTATGCAAAACATTGTCACCACACCAAAAATGTCAAGGAGAACTAATAAGAAAAAGTTCATCCGGAACATTATTACCACCCCCAAATAAACTATGTTTGTTAACCAAGTTTGTTCAATGGTTATACGCTAATTAGCTAGGAGGGAGGTCATAGATTCAAACGAATTAGGCTAAGTGTTTCCCTGGTATCTTTATTCTGATTAGAAGTACAATTATTTTCGCCATGCAAATATCATATGCTTCATATTTCTTTCTGTTTTACTTCAAAATAAGCAGGACTTTTCCTTTATTTCAGAAACCCAATTTGATGATTGGAATGGTGACCAAATAAGACCAATCTGAAAAACTAAAGAATTCAATACACACGAAAAACTTTTCCAATTGTCACCTCAAAAGTACAGCTCTCAAAGTTTTTTGTGCTTTTTAACTAAGCATTGATATCTATACCAAAAAAAGTACCACACTAGCGGGATTAATTTAAAGCCTGCAGGAGATTTAGTCAGATAAAAGTGAAGAGCAATTAAGGCAAACTACCAGCAATTCAAAATCCAAAGATCCATAAATTTCTAATAGACCCAATAGTGTACGACTGTACGAGGAATAGACCAATTTAAACACTTACCATGATTCTGCATGGCCGGGAACATCAACTTCTGCCATAACATTGATACCTGTGTAGGTAACACTTTTGGAATTAGAAAAGGACTAAACATTCTTTTTTTTACTTATCAAGAAAAGTATAGATGCATTGTGTTAACCAACAACCAAAAAACGTTAGATGAGGTAATGAAACATTTGCATCAACTTCAAAGATGTCACATACCTCTCATCTTTGCAAAGCTTCAATTGATGTGACATCATGAAGAGAAGAAACAAGGAGAACTCTGTCAGCATCAGCTTATAATATAGGAACATCTAACGAGAAGCCAAAAACAGAACAAACAACTGAAATAGATGATAACGTAAAAGAATATTATAGTTCTTTGTATCATTTATTCTGGGAACTTTAACAATATCCAGAACAATTAATTGAATGGAAGCATAGATATTGAAATTTAAATAATCAAAGACCACGAAAGTAAGATTGTAACTTTAAGTTCATAGGAATTGTTCAATGAAACACTAGAAGAAGACTCTCTTTGAAAGTTCCCCAATTGATTGATAGCTTTAACCAATTCTCTAGATGGTACAAAATGACCCCGCTAATGTGTTGAACTAAATCTCATAATAAACTTTTTGATCAAATTTAAGTATTATAATGGTATCCATTATTTGGTGTGGTCAGATTTGCACGTAAAACTAGAATATTGATCCAGTGTAATATAAGTAATTCACTATTGTTGGCCCCTCTAAAACCATACAACCAATTGTTTAGAATAATACTACATATGGTTTTCTAGTAGCCACTTGAGATACAGATTTTAACACCTCCAGCCGCGGCCCTTTCATTTTTTACTTTCTTCTCTAAGAAATATGGAGCAAATGCTCAAAGTATTTGATTCACCCTGGGGACTTTATTTATAACTCATAGGCAATAAAAGGAAAAATCACTTAGTTTCTGTGCTCAAGGTTATTGAAAAAGGTAGGGGAAAATCCTTCATACCAAAAAGACTTCAAATTATCTGAGTTGGGGGAGAAAATTCTTACTCAACAATTTCAATGGCATCCTCGACAGTGTAGCGTTCCCACTTTGTATATGCCCCTTTCCACAAGTTTGGATAAGAAGGCACTTCTAGAGGAAATGACTCTTCATCTATGATGTGCCAATGGAGAACATTCTACTGATTCCAATCAACAATATCAGAAATAAGTAATTGCTCATTTCAAAAACTGGATCAGTAAAATAGGATTCAACAACTTACAAGTTTAGCATAGGACATAGATTCAATAATTTGCTTGATAATTTCAATCGGCAAATAGTGCCTTGATGTATCTGCAGAATAATTCAACAATACAACAAGTAGATCAGTTAGTGCTCTGCAAAAGGCAGCATCCGGATGTTCTGACTCATTCTCAGAAGTATGACAAATTACATATTAAGTGACCACCACGTCAATATGAGTGCACAGGAAACCTGTACGGCAACTAAATCCCAAGAATTAGCTGTATCAGTACAAAAGATTGGATCTTACCTAGCAGAAGACCGCGATATGCAAATCTGGGCTCGTCTTGAATAAACCATGGAGCCTTATGAATTTGCACTGTTTTAACCCCGTAATCAAACTTACATAACTGACTCAATGTCTGCATAAAAAGGTTTGAGTAAACTTTTTGTTATCAGTGAGGATATGAAATTAAAAGTCATAAATCCCTAATCCCACTAAGATAAACCATAGTGGCAAAAATCCCTGTCCACTATGATAAACCATATTCATTTAACATACGTACCTCAAGTCCTCTTAGTGCACCATAAACAGAATTTGCCTGCAGTGTTGACGAAAAAATTATTCATGTACTTGTAGTTATAGTCACTCCAATCAAAGAATGCACAATCTAGCACCATCATCACATAACGGTCAAAGGCCGGGGAAGAAATCACAGGACAAGACTTTTCTGTTGCATTCTTTTTTCTTGATGAGTGGATTAGCAGTACGGATTGTGGAAGTTAACTATGATAAAGTAAGATTAGATAGGCAAAGGTTATATACTATCAGGAGCTAGAGCAAGAGTTAAGGACAAAATTCACCACATGTAAGAAAAAGGGAAGCAATGCTACATCAGAAAAGTACATGGATAGGAAAGAAAAAGAATACTAGAAAGTTTTAAGAAAAGCATAGTGTTTTACATTTCACTAAGGATGAAAACACTAATAACTACAAAATGTTCTGCTTCTTTATTAGAAACCATTCTCTACATTCTTCCAACTCCTCAAATGTCTACCTACTAATATCCTGTCAGTTCTTCAGATTTTTCAGATACGTCAGAGATCAACTTATGTTAAGTAGGTCGGGCAAATCATTCTCTACATCCTAAGCATTAGACACATTCTTTAACTACCATGGAGATTTTGATCTAGTTCTACTTCCTCTTGGTTAAGTTTTATATCACATTCATCAACATCATCCTACTGTATGCTACAAAACATAGCTTCTCCAATTGAGAGTTTGTGGGCAGGAAAAGAATTTTCAGAAAAAATAGAACTTATAGCTCAAATTACTTTGAACAAGAAATAAAGAAAAGTTCCACCACATCAATGTTGATAACTTTACCTCAATTGAGACCCCCCCGATAATTGAACGTTCATTACTCTTCGTCACCAATAACGAATAGCTCTCATCAACGCCAAGTTGCAACTGAGAAAAAAAACGATTCAACAAACCAATAAAAATCATTCACATTAAGCATCGATTGGTTCAAGTTGCAAATATAAATAAACATGTCTCCTCTCTATCAGAAAAAATGTTTAAAATAAGGTCATTCACACAACCCAACACGTATGAGATCAAAGGTCCAGAATCCAGGTATTAGGCCATATGAAATATCATGTCTCAAAATGTAAATAGAAAAAGAAAAAAAGACATATATAAGATCTATGCATTCATAGTATAAAAAATATTTCCACAATCAGGTCTTTATAAAGTAAGTACACATAAATCTCTATAATAAAGCACTAATTGGTAATACTCTAAAAACAATTAATTTGCTATCTCAGCTTAAAATTCTCTACACTGTTTGTTTATATAACATTATAACTTATGTCTGATAAAAAAATCCTATCTTTGGAGAAGACAGTTCACAGAATTCAACACAATATGTAGCAAAAACACTACTGACTTCTTCCCATTTGTCGAAGCCTTGGTGGACAGAGTTACCCCATACCCATGAAGTCTCGGGTTCAAATCCCAACGCAGACAAAAACACTAGGCATTAGTCGAGGTGCGAGTGAGCAGACACACAGTTCTAATTTGGTTTCAGTTTATATAACTTAAATCCATTAAAAACCATATCTTTTGAGAAGAGTTCACGCAATTCAATACAATATGTAGCAAAAACACTACATATTTGATTATTTCTCATTTGTCCGAGGTTTGACGTCCAAGGCAAAAACACTAGATGATTTCTTCCTATTTGTCCGACTTGATGGACACAGTTATCCGCAGTATTTACTAGTGGGAGGTAGCAACTAGCCTCCACCAATATCATTAAAAAAGAAGAAGTAATTACATGTAATTGGTAATCTAAGTAACACTTTTAAACAACTTCAATCCATAAAAATCATATCGTTAGACTATACATTTCACACAATTCAACACAATATGAATCTCAACATTAGCATAAAACATTACCTCATCGTTATCGGAATGAACAATGACGGTAACCCTATTGACGTCAAAATATTCACCAGATTTAGCTAACTTAGAACCATGCTTAAAAATAATCTTCTTATATCTATCAAACGCTTCTTCAACAACAACTGATCCACCACCACTACCGCTATTTCCGGTAAAATCAAGTGTCAAATTGGGATCAACAGTGAGCGTATCGTTACCGGAAGTGAATTGAGCCGGCAACGGCCATAGATATGTAAGAGATTCATCGAGCTCTATACTGTGATGATGCGTTGACTTTATCGAACGAGCGTTGACCAGTGAGAAAATGGATATGGAGAAGAAGAAGAAGAAGAAGAAGAAGAAGGTTTTGAGTAGAAATTGAGAAGAATTGAGGGTTGAAATTGAGGGCATTTTTGTTGGAGGATGAAATTGAATGAATGATTTTTGGAAATTTTTTGGATAGTATATGTGATATTGATATGAATAATATGATCATGGGGTGGGTCAATAATTTGATGACTAATCATACCACTTATGTTTTAATTTTTTTTTTTTATATTTGAGGTTCAAAAATCATATTGGAATTTTAATTAGCACTCGAAATCAAAACTTGTTTTGGTGCTTCCTATATGAGTAAAAAAATTCGAATTCGAGACTTCTAATTAAAGGTGAAGTAATCCTATCAATGCACTACTATTTATGTTGGTCATAGCACTTATATTTCACGAGTGGACTCTGAGAAGAATATTACTCTATATAACGGAATATCAAGTGAATTTTAGGGAAAAAAGTGATGTTTGCGATTTATTTCAAGGGTGAGAGTAAATTATGTAATTTTCGAATGAATAAAAAGGGTGTAATGGTGAAAGCATAATGATGATTTTTATTTTATTTTTTGTGATTTTTTATTTTTATTTTTTATTTTTATTTTCAATTGAAATTGAAGCGTAAAGGTTAGTGGTTGGGTCAATTGAATGAGTGAAGAGGATGTACTGGTTTTGTCATTGTTCGTTCTGCTTTTTCCTTTTTTAACCGTTGGTATTATTTGTCCTATGTTTATTTGTTTTTTTTAATTGTAAACATCATTTATCAAACATCAAACGCTTATTATTATGGTAAAAGTTATAATTAATAGTAATTATAATTTTATTTTTAACTAAGCCCATCAAACAAAGGGGCCTATTCAATCATGATTCTAACTTGAACACGTCAGCACCTTTGTGAACCTTGCCATTGACATGATATTATCGTTACCCAACAATCATCCTCTTAGTACATCATTATTACTATTATTATAGAAAAAATGACATGATAATTGTTATCACAAACAAAAGGCAAAAACAAAATCTGACATTCGATATTTGATTTGATATTTCTAAAGTTCAATTTCGATAATTTGACAATCAATAATTAAAAATAGACGGTAGATATTATATTTTCAAAGTTCAATTCAATATGCTAGATTAAACTTGAATATAACTTATACAAATTCTACAGTTTAGAAGTTACTTACTTAAATACATTATAGTTTGCAATATTACGAATCTTACTAAATATTGGTGCATCTGAATACATTCAGATACATTTATCTTGGGATACATAAGGTTAAAATTAAGTGTAATTTATTATATATACATTGTATCTAAGTGGATTCACATGTATATGGAATACATAACAAATTTCGTTCATCTCCCTCGCTTTCCTCTCTCCTATTTATTTGATATCTCAAATACATGTGAATCATACAAAATACATACAGATCTCGCTAACCTCCCTCCCCATCTCGCTCGCATCTCCCCTAGTTTTAGAGTTCCTATATGATAGAAGATTCTTAATTAGTAGTAAATTGCGTAATATTTTATAAGTATAGGTAATAACAATATATATAGTAATAGAATATGTCTAATTACGTAATTTCTCCAACTTGAATTAATTCGATAATTCAATTTTCGATGGTAAAGACCCAATAACAGGCCCAACCCAAATGTCGAGCCCAATGTCCCAAAATCCCAATCGATAAGAAAAAACAGTCTATCTTCTCCTTCTAGAATTGTTTCTTCCTTCCTTCCACGTCTGCTCGCTGCGTCTCTCAGTCGCCGTTGATACGGCGACCTTTTCCGGTGGTGTTCGGTGCTCCGGCAGCGTCGGATTTCTCGTATTGTTCAGGTAAGCTTATTTGCTTTTATATTTCTCTGGAGATAAAAAACCTGATAGTTGTAGTAAAGTAATGTTGTTGAATCTTTCATTTGAGTATTTATGGAGTTACATTTAATTTTCTTCAAGTTTGAATAAGGTCACTTTTTTATTTGCATTTGAAAAAATTCAAATTTTTTTTGGCAATTAGAACAGTTTCCATTATCAAAATTGGGAATTTGTATGACTAGAGACTAGGGGTAGAAATTAAGCTGGGCACGTCTTTTGGACGATGGAGGAATCATGGATCCTTATAGTATGGTCCACCGAAAAGGAGCCTTAGAATAATGCTGAAGTTATCGATGTACTATAATCTTTAGGTAATGGGTTTGAGCTGTGAAAACAGTCACTAATGCGTTGAGTAATGTTAAAGTTATCTTCGTGTGACGTATAGATAACACGCACGAGGTGTGGAAGCAGTTACTAGTTCTTGCATTAGGGTAGACTGTCTACAACACATGCTTGAGGGATCCACCCTTCCCCGAACTATGCATTTGTTTGAAGTGCCCTTGTTCCAACATTTGACATAAATACCTTTCACCTGATGATTAAACTGAGTGTTTCAGTCCTTATATTCTTTTTTGAGAAAAGTTTCAGTCCTTGTATTCTTGTTGAAGTTTTTCTTGTGTAATTTTTCATTTCTTCCACAAATGATGTAGAAACAATACTACCTTAGCGACATTAACAATAACGTTTATTCCCATCACAGTTCAAAGCTAATTTGTCCCCTTTTAGACTGTACAAGTGGTATGGATCAGTAATTAGTCTATGAGCAGAATTTTCTCACTTGCTAGTTGAAAAAGGTGAATTTAGGATATTACTGTTAAATCCTGCATTTCTAAAAATAATTCTTCCCTTTTCATTGGTGAAGGGCGAGAGAGTAGCACTTCTTGCTTCTGGCTTAAAGGCGTAGGACAATTTCACCTTCTTTTGTTTTACGATGATTGGGACAAAATTGAATGTAAAGCCACTCTCTTTTTATGGACAATGGGTAGCATTGGTACATTAATTGGAAAAATACTAGTGTCTTCACTCAAAATTGCAAGTAGCTGTAGTTTATATATTTTGAAACCTCGAGGCTTCTATTAGTGAAAACATTAAGAAAGGGGTATGTGTTGGTCACTAGTTCATAAAGTGGCCTGTGGCGGGGGGTAATAATTATTCTATATTGCTGGGGTAAATAGCCCTTTTCCCAACCCGAACTTGGTTTATCTGATGCTTTGCTGAAGCTTACTTGCAAGCACAGCATCTGTCTCTTATACTACAGGGACACAAGAAGTTTCTTCTTCCAAATAATAACAAACTTCAACTTCCTATTTTATTAGACTCTCCATTTTGTGTAATTATTGATGGTAAAACTTTCAGCTTTTGGATTTGATAGTCAATCAGGTTTATATGCATTTTCTTTGTTTAGACAAGGGTGCTTCAAATTTCATTGAAACGTTTGGCTCAGTCTGCTTGGTCATTAACCCGCATTGCAGTGCATTTTCAGTTCTGTGTGCTTTTCTTCTTTGTAGATCTTGTCAAAGGGCTTGAATATGATCCTAAATGGATATTCCTTGAGGTCGGGGGGTATTTGTAAGCCTTACAAGGCATGTAGCTCCAAGTCCTATGGATCTGCATCGTCATGCATCCCGCTGCCGCCTTCCAAGGTTATAGTCGCATGTGTTAGACGTTCACCGGCACCTCATCAGTATCCAGCATCCTGCTCCAAAGGTGTGCATGAGTTCTTGATGGTGATCCTTTTGCATGTCATTATTTTTTATTTTGCACTTCTGAGTTGAAATTAATACATTATTGATTTGGTGTTGTTGTTGCATCATATGCATGACTGCAACTAAACTAGATTGATATTTGGTTTCTTAATGAGGTCATTAGGCTACTGTTCTTTAGCTTGAGATAGCTGATTTTAACCAAAGCATAGATCTGATTCTTATGTTAGTTCTACCTAGCTACTTCTGTTTTCAGTTAAAGGAGGTTTGAATTTGAAATTTTCAAATTTCTGCGCGTGTAAGTGCATTTTTTTCCTTTATAAAAACATATTTGCTCTTAGTAGGTCTTATTCATTCCTATCTTGTACATTGTCTGAAAATCATTAAAATGTTGTTAAATTAAAGATTCCTGTGAAAATGACATTTTATCACTACTTTACTCACTACCACTGCATGATGACTTCTAAAGACATTCAATTAAGGATTCCCGTGAAGACTTTTCCTCACCACTCTATCCAATAGTACCAGACAACCACCGGCCTCTACCACATATCCACAACCGCCAACAACCACCACTAACTACCTTCAATGTTAGTTACCATCGCACAGCCTCCATGTCAATCAGCTCTACCATCAGCTACTTCCATAACCAATCACCAACACCAACTTCCTTCATGTGACTATTACCTACCACCTCCACCATCATCACCACCAACCACATCCATTACCAATCACCTCTATCACCAGTCATCGTGAACAACCACCATCGCCTTCCACTGCCAACAACCACTATCGGTCACAACTGCATAACAATCACCTTTGGCCACAACCATATACCTATTCACCAGCCAAGAATGCATGACCGCCATCATCGGCCACCTCCCATCAACCAGAACAACCACCTACTGCCACCTCACAAGTCAGAACTATCACAATTGACCACTGTTGCTGGCTTTCAAAGTGTGCTTCTTAAAACAAATAATTTTATAATACCAAGTAAGTTAAGCTTTTTTCTAATACTTTGTTGATATATATTTAAACAATAATTATTGTTTATTTGAATTTTATATTTATTAGAATTTAATTAAAGATATATTATATCCATTCAGATAATGAGAAACAAACAGTCCTCATCATCCCGTCTTCAGGTTTAGATATAACATCTTAATCATCAGATTCAGAAATCTTTTAATCATAAAAAAGGGCTTTGAAATGCCTCATATGCTTCAAGCTCCCTCGTTTAGAAATAATCCATGTAGTAGTTTAAAGCCCCATTTAGAAATAAGCCATGTAAAAAATAGAGGTTTAAGGGCGTACAGGAAGGCATACGCAGTAGTTCTTTTAGAGGATTCAGTGTTATAAGAACCATGATTGAGGGAACAAAATGGTCAACAGATCATTAATCCAAATACCTGATATATCTTATCCCTACAAGTTTATGGTATAATTATTTTCTGTTGGCTCTATTAGTTTAAAGATTTGAAGCTAGTTTCTCTATTATAGTTGTGTTGTCATTGCAGGATTCAGCTTCCTTGATCTTTCTTCTGCATCATCACTTCTTTCAACTGGTGAACATGGCGGTCTTTCTAATGCTATACCCCGGTTACCAAGGCGAAGCCAATTGTCCACGACCCCTAGAGCATCGAAGGATGTCCCCTATAGTTACAGATTCCCTCCGATGACCAAAAAGCCGAGGTGGTGGTGGAGAACCTTAGCATGCCTCCCTTACTTGATGCCACTTCACGAGACTTGGATGTATGCTGAGACAGCATATCATCTCCACCCCTTCTTGGAAGATTTTGAGTTTCTGACATACCCTTTCCTCAGAGCTATTGGGAGATTACCGGGCTGGTTTTTAATGGCATACTTCTTTGTTGCTTATCTTGGTGTAGTGAGGAGAAAGGAATGGCCTCATTTCTTTAGGTTCCATGTGGTAATGGGGATGCTACTCGAGATTGCCTTGCAGGTTATCGGGACTATAAGCCGTTGGATGCCACTCGCGGTATATTGGGGAAAGGTTGGCATGCATTTTTGGACCGCTGTCGCGTTTGCCTATCTGTTCACAGTTTTAGAGTCCATAAGATGTGCACTTGCTGGGATGTATGCTGACATTCCATTTGTGTGTGATGCTGCTTATATCCAAATACCTTACGATTAATGAAAGCCAACATATAAGGTCCTTGTACCTATGTTACTCGAACTCTCCAAAAATGTTGCTGCACTCATGTTGGATCCGACACACACCCATCGATTTTATTGAAGAGTCCGAGCAATATAGCTTTGTACACATGAAAAATCATGTTTCTGATGTCTTTTTGATAGAACATCAACACAAAGGAAATCTTTTGTGTAAACTGAGTTATTTTATTTTCAACCTTGTAAGACCATCAGATAACTTGTTTTGCTACCTTCACAGCCTAGTAAATGCTCTTGTTTTGTGTACATATAAGAGTACTAAATTTGAATTTTATCTTTTTATTTTTTTGGATATGCGGTGTCCGAAGCTCAGGCAAAAATAAGTTGGACTTCAGTCATATATGATCGAGGTTAAGTCATTTTTGCCTAAACACCGGATAGAAATGGTTGAAGTCAGGCAAAATGATTGAACTTCAGCCGCATATGTTGAAGTTTGAGCAAAGAAAAGGTGAAGTCGGACAAAAATGGCTAAATTTCATACCTCAAGTCTTATGTGTCTGAAGTGTGGCAAAACCGACTAAATCTTAGTCATGTTCGCTTGAACTTTGATCACATGTGTATAAACTTTTACAACTCCCCGGTATCACACAAAAATGATTGGAGCTTTAGTCATATATAACTTCAAATATTGCGTTTTGATTTTATCAAGTCTGATTTCAGATACGGTATATATTAAGTGATTATATAAATGAAATGACGATATCAAAACAAGCTGCTTTAGTGGAACTTTTGCCACAATTTTTCACTACAAACTAAAGATAAAAGAGTAAATTTTAGGTTTAGCAAACATAAAAATCATATTTGTATGCTATAACTATAGTTTGCATAATTACACTCCATAGTAAATTTTATGTTTACTATGGAACATTAGATTTGTATAAATCGCAAGCAGGCATTCGTTTGTATAAAAGTGCAACTATTGTATATGTATATCGGTTAGATAATTGTATATATGTAACTACTATGTATATATCAATGATTGCGTTTGTATATCTGCATAGAATTTGAATTTATGTACAATTGAATCGAAATAAAATATTTGTATATCAAATCTCTCTCTCTCTCTCGCTTTATACAACACAAATTATACATTGTAATTTGTATAATTTGTGTTTGTATAAAGCGAGAAAGGCAAAAGAGAACTGATAGGGGAAGATTTATATTTGTATAATTATAAGTGTATAGGACGAAAACATATGTATTTGTATATACAATATTTGTATTGCGTTTGTGTTTGTATAAAGTGAGAGAGGCAAGGGCAGAGGCGTATGCAGGAGGGGGTTCACCGGGTTCACGTGAATCCATGCTCTCCTCCTGAAATCATATATAGTAGTGTTATATTTTTAAATTTTTTGTTAAATATAGATGTGTGAACCTACAATCGAAGTATCATATAATGAAATGATGATTGAGTGCACCTTTCAATGACATTAGAAATAACACCTCTCTAAGTGATTATTAGTAGCATCTTTGGCGTTATAATTAATTAATCATTTCAATTTTGGACCTATAGATTTAAAATTTAAATTGTTTTCAACGATAAGAAACTAAGTGTCAAACCAATTAGATTCACCTTTTCACAATAGTGCACTGTGCACCCATCATTCCAAAATTCTGAATACGCCTCTGGGCAAGGGGAGTGGCAAGCGAGATCAGAGAGAGTGGCGAACGAGATTCTCTGGGGAGAGGCGAATGACAAGTGTTTGCTACATATTACAATTAAATGAAACTATGGTTATAACATTTAATTTAAATTAATAATTTGCTATTTTATACAATTTTCGAAGAAAATAATATTTGGGCGATGGGTTATATCATGTTGGACTTGCTAGTAATGGGCCATCGTCACTTAACAACGTATGAATAGTTCACTTAATTTGAAAATAATTTTGTCAATAGCTATTAGACTGGTGGTGGTCTCCCCAATGACACGAAAGGAATTATATTGTGGTCCATGGGGCGTTGAAGCAATGATAAATTTTTTTTTTGTGATATTAGGTAATCGATTTGAGTTGTGGAAACATTATTAATGCATTGGAGCAATAATAAAGTCTATCTTCATGTGATTTTTAGATAACAGATTCAAATCGTGGAAGCAGACGCTAATGCTTTTATAAGAGTAAGCCATCAACAACACATCAAAATCGATTCTTTTTCGTGTCTTGTTTGTTAACGTTGGATGTTTAGTGCCTCAATTTACTTACATTAAAATAGACTATCTACAACACATCTTTTGATGATCAATCTTTTTCGAACCCTACTAACGCGAGATATTTTTATGCACTTCAAACAAAATGGAGACCCCACCACATAGTTCTATGTCAATCTCCTCAGAACTTACGTTAGGTGTTTTTGTTATCCAAAAGAAAAAAAGTCTTGCTCTTTATGTCATATCAATAAGGTACCATTTGATTTATGTTTTATAATGATTAGTCTTTGCCTAAAAATTTTCAATTACGATATACAATAATACTGATTGAACGCAGGGGCGGATCTACATGAAGTTCAGGGTTTATTCGAATTTCTTGAATCGAAAAATTATACAGTATATATAAAATCAAATATGTACTTTATGTCTATATATTTAACATTGAACCCCCTCAACACAAGTAATTATCTTATGTGTAATAACAATATGATAATTAAACTATTTAAAGATAAAAATAATCCGTAAGTAAATTTTGAATTTTTAAAGATAAAAAAATATGTTTCTAAATTTTTAGGAAGTTAATTTATTTTAGCTAATTGAAGTTTTTTATCACGCTTTTAGGAGACTAGAATAATAACATATTCAACATAAAATTTAGCAAAGGTGAAACTGATCGCATACTTTATTTCTATTTTCATGAGATTTTAACCAAACTTTTAGGCAAGAACATAGATGCGTTCAACACAAAAATCATACAAAAAAGTAAGCTTTTCCACTATATACTTTTTAAAAACTTGATAAGTACAAATTACTCCTTTAATATTAACTAAATATATTCTTAAAATTAAGTTATCAAGTATCCCCTTCATCCCATTTCATATGACACTTTTCGAATTTCGAGATTCAAATAAGTCTATTTTTTATCGTAATTTTTTCATAAATTTTTTATACATTTTGAATTATCAATTATTGTGACTTATAAACATTTTACGTAGTTTATAAATATATAAATTTTATCTAAAAAAATTTGAAATTTTCATACGCAAATTTCCAATTAAAATTGTTTGACTTTCAAAAAACGAAAAATGCCACATAAATTGATACAAAGGGATCACTTTTTCAAAATTAACTTTTCAAAAAAGCACTTTTTTTTAATTATTATTATTAAAAAAAGTTTAACACTATATTGTCCTTCCACGTGTCATGATCTCTCCTACCTCATCAGCCAGCTCAGCAACCTAAATAGGTCCCACTGACACGTCATTATTATTCTAACCAATAAGATAGCGAGTTGTTCTCACGCTCCGTAAATTTTGAAGAATTATCAGTTCCACTTTTTCGGTTCAAAAAAAGTTCCGCCACAAGCTTTACTACGAGGACCACAACTACCTCTACTATATCCCTAAAATACCCAAAACACCCTTCTATTTTCATCGAATTTACTCTACTCTGCCATTGCGTACATATAGTATTCATTACAAGTTGGCCAGTGTTTTTCTTTTTTTTCATTTTCACGGGAAAAATGTTGGAATTAGTGCCTCCCGACGGCGATCACGGCGGAGAATGCGGCGGCGAAGAGCAGCTGTTGTTGATGGAGACGAACAATGTCGACAGGTCATGGAGGTTGAACTTCGATGAACTACGGTTATCGTCTGAGAATAAAGAGAAACCTCATCCTCATGGATTACATGATTGTCTCGGTGTATTGAGTAAATTTCTTTTAACTTTTCACTTGTTCTTCGTCGTTGTTGAGTAGTTTTTTGAGAGTTATTTTTTTGTTTGAGTAGTTGTGTTATTGTGTTAGATTGTTTGTTAGTGTAGTGAATCGAACGGAAACATGTTTAGGTAGCTGAATTTAACTAATTAGGGATGGATGAACAGTTGATTTTGATATGTGCTTAGGATGAACTGTAGTTATCGTCTGAGAACAAAGAGAAGCCTTCTCGTGGCCTCTATGAGCTCACTGGTTCTTTCGACGTAGTTGTGATTCACTTTTTACGACTAGGAGTAGATTTTTGAGTGTTGTTTTTCTGTTGATTAGTTGTATTAGGTTGATTTGTAAGATTAGTGAATCGAACGGAGTTGTTCACGTAGAGCGGAATGTATTTAGAGGATTTATAGAGCTGATTTCAACTAATTAGGGATGGAGGAATAGTTGATTGATTGATATTCTCTTGTGCTTAGGACGAACTGCAGTTATCATCTGAGAACAAAGATAAGCCTCCTTGTGGCCTCCATGATTGTTAAATTTCTCCAGCTCTGTAAATCATCCATCTAAGTTGTTGTGATTCACATTTTATGACTCGGAGTAAATTTTGAGTGTTGTTTTTCTATTGATTAGTTGTATTAGGTTGATATAAAGTGTAGTGAATCGATGGAGACTTGTTCAGGTAGAGTGGAATGAATATGGAGGATTTATAGAGCTGATTTCAACTAATTAGGGGTGGAGGAATAGTTGATTGATATTCTGTTGTGAAATTTTTGGGGAAGTCTATTTTTATACATCAATTTATTGCCACGTGGGTCCAATCTTTTGAAGAACAATAAGATTCTTGTATGGATGGCTTAAAATTTGCAGAAGATGTTAAGCAATATTTTGTGCTTTTTTTGATTGTTCTGTAGACTATTGAACATGCTTGATGCCCAATTCAATGGTTTAGAGAAAATTGGAATATTATGTATTTAGAGGGATGATTCTTTTTGGATGGTTACTGTAATAAGAACATATGCTTTTGAGCTCAAACTCAATGTGTTCATCACTTCAGCTAGTGAAAAAAAGAAGGGAACTTTAGTTGAGTGCACTCGGTGGGTAAGTCTATTAAGGTCATGAGTTCAAGGGATCCGTTAGTTTCCTCAATGTCTCTGCAGTGCTTAGGTCAGTGTAATAGAACATGTGTAGTTGGGTGTGTGTGTGTGTTTGCTTGCTTGTGACATGAGCTAGTCAATAGATTGTTTGAGAGGCTACTTTCACATTTTCAGTTGAACTGTTAAATATGGCCACGAAACTGTAACTTTCGGATTTATATTGGTACTTTTAAAATTTGTTATCAACCTTGATTAATTGATATGAGTGGTATCATCAACTCTTTGGGTTAGTTCTGAGAGGAGGCTATAGTGCTTTATAGAGATGCATGTAGAAGGGACGGCTTATCACACTTTGTGTTTTTATCTTTGGTGCTTACAGGTCAAGAAGACAACATTGCCGTTTACTACCAGCAACAGGTGGAAATGCTCGTGGGCTTCAATGAAATGGATGCCTTGGCTGATCGCGGTTTTGTACCTGGGATGTCAAAGGTTTTGATCATTTTTATCTGCTTTTTCTATATGTATAAGACCATCTTCTATATGTATAAAACCAATCATTTGTTCCTTCTCTGTATGCAGTCATTCTTCTCTTATTATATATAACTTGAAGGCCTGATCTTTTAATAATTAAAAAAAATGAATGACTCGAAGCATAGACTGACAAGGTCAATTAATTTGTTTACAGGAAGAGAGGGAAAAATTGGCCAGAAGTGAAACAACTGCCATTAGGATATCAAATATTGCAAACATGGTTCTCTTTGCTGCTAAAGTATATGCATCTGTCAAGAGTGGTTCATTGGCCATCATAGCATCCACATTGGATTCACTGCTTGATCTTCTCTCTGGTTTCATTTTATGGTTTACAGCTTTCTCCATGCAGACACCAAACCCATATCAATATCCTATCGGAAAGAAACGCATGCAGCCTTTGGTTAGTGCCACTGCTTTTATTCTCCAAGTCTTTCCTAAGCCTTTAATTGGGGCAATTTGCATTCTGCACTTGTCAGTTGCTGTTGGCTAATGTGCATGACTGCAAATAATAACTATTGCCTTGCTTGTTCAGGCAATAAAAGTTGTCTAACTCTAACAAGGTAATTGTACTGTGCATTCTTGTGGCATTTGATTCTAGAGGGACCTTAAACACTTTCTCTTCTATTTTTAGTTGATGCTCATGGTAAACCTTAATATGCATTTTGTTTGTTGATGCAGAGGAAACTTAGCCTTCTTCTTGAGATCAATCTCTAATCATGACATCATGTAGTCCAGAAACAAAAGGAAAATTTCCACCTAAAGTAAAGAACCACGAGAAATGCAAAGTTAATTCATCTAAGACAAATTAAATGAATTACAATAACAATCTATCTGATATTAATCAACAACAAAATGTAGAAGTTGGAGAAAAATGTGCAAAATTTTGATAATGACCTGTAGCAGACAGTTTACATGACTACAATATAACCTACAGATATTCAAATCTTCAGCATCACTTTCTCCAATTGTTGTCTTCTTAGTGCACCTTGAGTGGAGAACCAAATCAGTACGTTGCTGAGACAGAAAGAATGGTGAGAGAATATAGGTGAAGCTGGGGAAAGGCTGCTAGGCAAGGGAGGGAGGGAGGGAGGGAGGAGAGATGATAAAGACGAGACCAGAAGGGAAGTCCGCAGAGAGATTGAAGCTGATTTGTCATAGTGAATTTAGTGAGATGAAAAAAGCAGACTGTGGGTGACAATATTTAGGTGCTTTGTTTGGACACGGGGGGGGGATGAATACGGTCTATTCCCTGTTTATGGTCTGTGGTGGAAACTGATGCTTCTAGCTACCCATATGCACCATTTTCTTCCACATCAGGTTAGTATTGATAGCCATAGTGTTGGCGCTAAGTTGTGATCCTCAAATCCATTTAGTTAGTAGTACTTTGGTGTATATACATATAGACATCTATAGTTTCAATATTGTCATCTCCTGATGTTACCTATAAAAAGCCCATCATCTCCTGATGTTCTACTGGTCCAATATCTGAATAGAACTAAGGAGGGATCCTAGACTTGAGCTACATTTGGGTTCTTACATATTTTTTGTTGCAGTTGATTTTCCTGTGGCTCATTTGGATTATCAGAATTGACATTAAGGGCTTGCTCTTTTAATTTTCAGCGAGTGTAACTAGTCTGGGACATGAATTTGGTGTAGTACTATCATAACAGTTGCATTTTAGTTAGGAAGCTTATGAAGCACATCAGAAGGAGGATTATTGCTCTCTAGCTTGGTCGTTTGAAGATAATTTTTCCTAATATATGTGAATTAACTTAAGTACCTCTGTGAAGTTTTACTATAGTGCTTAGTAAATTGCCATTTTGGAGATACTAGTCTATTTAGTCTCTGTGTTATCTGTTCAGATAAATTTGACCACCTTGTTTTAATCAGTTCATATTTCCTTAGGATCGTGGGATGATCCCTCTGTAAATATGATCAGCTTATTTTGATATTTGAAGTGTTTATTGACCATTAGACATCCATAAAATTGCCCATACTTTGGCAGAAGGAGTTTTTTCTTTTGTTTCTAGAGAACCATTTCTAGAATATTGTCATTTTCACATTACATGATTCTAAGGATATGATTTCTTCTCCCATCATTTATTGCTAGCAAGAGAAAAACAAAAGAAGGAAGTTTTTGATTTAGATCCAGACTCTATGTAACTTCCACTCTTTTGCTGATTGTTGTGTTGAAAAAGATCTAGTCTGCAAACAAGTTTTACCCTGCATGCTGGCTGATCCTACTCAGTTGAGTGGTTTTGCATATTGTTTGATATTTCATGGAGCTAGAGCAAAGTTCAGGTGTATGGCTATCTTCAAAATGCATTTCTTGTTTCCTGATGGGTTCAAATTGAACTCTGTATTAACTTTCAGTTTTACTTATATTATTCCTACATATCTGGTGATAGCAACGTACATGCATGAATAGAGATATTGTATGATTGTTTTCTATTCTTCTTTGGGAGCTGGTCCAATTCAACTTGAAAAATGATACAGGGAATCCTTGTATTTGCTTCTGTCATGGCGACTTTGGGACTGCAGATAATTCTGGAGTCTATGCGTACACTAATATCCGATGTAAGTTGTGGCTCCTAATATTACCAAGTTTATGTTATATTTATGTTGTATTGTCTGGTTGAATATTACATGGATTTGTAGGAGTCTGATTTCAGCCTTACCAAGGAGCAAGAGACATGGGTTATCGGGATTATGGTTTTTGTGACTTTGGTGAAACTAGTTTTGGTGTTGTATTGCCGGTCTTTCACCAATGAGATTGTGAAAGCATATGCCCAGGATCATTTCTTCGATGTTATCACAAACATTATTGGACTAGTCGCGGCATTGCTTGCTAACTACTTCAGTGGCTGGATAGACCCTGTTGGAGCTATGATTGTAAGTTGTATCTCCTTGATGCTCTTCCGTTTGACCATATACAACAACATTTCAATATTTGCAAATTATGTTTTGGCCATCAAGATTTGCAAATCCTGAACTTCAGTATTCAAAATAATGGTGAAATATTGAACAACTGGTTTGGGGAGTTACAAGTGAATTAATTGTTTTCACTCCCAAATACTCTTTTTTCAACTTCAAGCAAATATTGTCCAAAATGCTCATGCTCTCACTTCAGTCGATGTTAGTGGCTTTAACCAGTTTCCCATCTGCTGCAGCTTGCGCTGTATACCATTCGAACATGGTCAATGACCGTGTTAGAGAACGTGAACTCTCTTATCGGTAAGGCAGCTGCACCAGAATATCTACAGAAGCTGACTTACCTCTGCTGGAATCACCACAAAGCCATAAAGCATATAGATACAGTGAGAGCCTACACATTTGGTTCTCACTACTTTGTCGAAGTTGATATCGTCCTACCTGCAGACATGCCCTTACAGGAGGCACATGATATCGGCGAGTCATTGCAGGAGAAGCTCGAATTATTGCCAGAGATCGAACGTGCCTTTGTTCATCTCGACTATGAATACAGCCACAAACCTGAACATGCACAGGCATACCTATAATCAAACGGATATTGGTAACATCTTCTCTAAACACTGTACTTAATATTATATACCACAAGTCAACTTTGTAATGCTATTCGAAATCGGTCAATCTGGTGATTGCTCTTAAAAGAAAAGCTACTATTATCTGGTAGAACAGGGATTATGAATTATATTTTTGTTAATTTATCCTGCTTATTCATATAATATATCTGCCATGATTCCTCAGTTTGCTAGCTCCTGATATATCTTACTAAGAAGCACTTCACTTTTATGGTAAGTAATAATATAAACTTGAATTAATCGAATCAATAAATTTTGAATACCGACAAAGAGTTGTAGTACAATCGAATCACTAATAACTATGTTCTTTCCCAGTCAATTCACTTTTTTAGTTAAAATGGGGCATGATGCCACTATAGTTCTGGTCCCTCTTTTGCATCAATTGTGCTCCACAGGAACAGTGCTCAATTCCCTTTGTGGTCTCCATTTACCTTTAACTTTTTTGTTAGTATTCCTTGTCGAGCTTTCGAAAACTATTGGGTGGGAGAATGAATAATCGATTGTTAAAGATCTTAAATAAAAGGGAAAAAGGATAAATATACCTCCGAACTATCGTAGATGGTATGTAGATATCTTTCGTCATACTTTTGAGACATTGGTGCCCCTGCTGTCTAAAAACTAGAGCATATATACTTTTTATACTAACAGACATACACGTGTCATAATCTTATCCGCCGATTAAATATCGGATCGACGGATAAGATTGCGCCACGTGTCCCTATTTAGTCTTCCATTAGAGTGAAGGGCATATATGCTCTAGTTTTTAGACGGCAGGGACATCAATGTCCCAATAGTATGACGGAAGGTATCTGCATACCATTTACAATAGTTCGGGAGTATATTTGTCCTTTTTCCCTAAATAAAATATTAATATGAAGACATATCAAGTGTTCATTGAATTGATGTTTACACCGTATGCATATGTTTTTTTGTTGCTTTGTTGTGTATTAAGAGGTATAATTCACATTATTACGATAAAAAGAACAAATTGAAATCATAACGAATATGGTGAAAAAGATGAAATCTCTCTCCCTAATTAAAGGTTTCAGATTATAGCCTTGAAACTGGAAAAATTCTTAGGGGAGAACTATCCTCTTAAATTGGCTACTGGGCAACACGAATTTGAATTAGTGTATTTTTCAGATACCAAATGATTTCTAATAAATGACTTTCTTTTAATTTTTGTAAAACTTCATATTTAGAAACAAATTCAGTTTGTCTCATGTGAAACTTTGAAGGACAAAATAAAATAAATCTAAAAAAACATTTTTTTTGGGATAATTTTACTTGCCAAAAATAAAGGAACATCACTAGTTGTCTGCTGTTCTTAAAAAGTCTTTTTGAATGTTTCTAAAATTCCTATTTTGTAGAAAATTCTCTTTGATGTATTAAATTACATTTAAGCCAAGCAAACTTTCCAATCTTTTCTAATAATATTGGCTCTAATTGGAATGGAAAAGCCCAAAATGGAAGAGGCAGCAAAATGAAATTAAAGGCATACCATGTTTATATATTTTATCTAATCTAGCAAAATATAGATATCATTTTAAATTAGCTTTAAGTCAAATTCAATGTATTGAATAAAAATCAATATATTGATTTTCAACTTTTCCAATTCTTTTGTTATAAGTTATAAATAAAAATGATTTTGAAATCTAGATATATGATTATATAGTTTATTGAAAACATGACCTTATTATCTCGTTTATCTTTCTATATTAGTAGCCGTAGAAGTACTCTTGTAGTTTCTTCTTTTTCCCTTTTTTGTTACTGTTTATTGTTTCTATTACTTCAATTACGCTATATTGTATTGTTGTAATTATTGTTCCTTTTTCGTAATGCTTTATCATGTTATTTTTTATTTATTTTTTCAAATTGCTTTGAATTGTTTTGCCTTGAATCAAAGATAGTGACTTAGCCAAAAAATTTACTAGGAGTTTCAAATTGTATAAAATAAAGGGAGTTAACATACAATGTTTGTATATAAAACTAAATTTTAATCTAATTAAACTATGTAATATTTCATTGAATGAATGTCAATTAAATTAACCCCCTTTATACTAAGATAGCTTGGTGATAAGGATTTATCGAAAACAACCTACCTATCATTTAAAATAGGAATAATATCAATATATACATTATCTTCTCCAGGTTTTACACCTGAAATTACATTGAATATATTATATTATTAATGTTGTTGCAGCTATCTAATTATATAATAATTAAGCTAAACGTGCAAGTGATTTCTTGCACGTCTCCCCACCTCCCCATGAGGAAAATGAATTTTGTTGCTTTTTGTGTATAATACAAGTGGGAATGAACCTGCCCAACTATGTGTCTTTATACACTCTTGATCTATAGTATGTAGTAATAATTATTCAGATAAGATTGTTTTTTTTTACTGGATGTTCAGTATCCACTTACTTTAAAGTTTGATTAATTCAAATTTATATCAGGAAATTTTACTTTATAGTAAAACGTTTCTTATGAAAGATAATTTCATATCCAATGTTAATTAGGGCGGATCCAAAGTTTTACCTATGCATTTAATAGGAATTCAATAATTTCTTTCACTTAATGGTTATAATTATTTATTTGTGAATTCAATTAATAATATTATAAATTAGTTTGAGATTACCGCGTAAACCTATAAACTTCAAATCTTTATTTCGTGTCTAATAAATATAAAGTGATACAATTTTGACTAGTACAAATAACTTTTTCTCAAATAATATTTTATTAAACATGTACATATTTTGAATTTAGAAGTTAGTTATTCTTATTTGAAGTTACATTCTAAAAACTATAATTCATAAAGTTAAAATTTTCAACTTCTTTTTCTTCCCCAAAAAAATAAATTGTTAACGATAAATCGAAGGAATACATATCAACTCTATTATAATTTTTAGTGGTACTATTCCGACAAACTAATTTATCCATATTTAATATTTACATCATAAATATATCACAAGCTTGAATATTTTCACCTTTTTCTATCATTTTAATCATACTTAATCACTTTTAATTAAATAAACTCAAGATGTAGTTTAAATTTAATAATAATACATTGAGTGAAATTTTACGAGGGCGTCAAAATATTTACCACACTTATTCACAATCTATATTCATTATATTTCCTTTTCAATAATTTAAATTTTAAAAAGTACATTGATATGACGTTTGTGGATATTCATGGCCTGTCTTTTGAATTTGTCACTTCACCTCTTCTGTAAGATCCGTAAAATCTATCAAATAAAAAAATAAATAATATTTTTTTCTTTTCTAACAAAAAATAAAAAAGATTTTCATAAAAAAAAAACTATAGAATTATAAAAAAATATATAAATGACCTACAAAACTATTTCTCCTATAAAATTCAGAGTAAAAAAATACAAATTAATCTCCATACCAAACTTATAAACACATGATGAATGTCTTTAAATACACTCTTATAACTAGTATAAATATTTTAATCTCAATTTATAACTTAATCATGATAAATTAATATAATTTCATATAAATATTTTGTGTATATTCTGAGCCGAAGGTCTTTTCAAAACAATCACTTCAAGAGATAGTGATAAAATTTGCGTATATTCTATCTTTCTTATATTCCACTTGTGAATTTTCACTGAGTATATTATTATTATTGTTGTTTGTGTATAACTTTTACCTCATAAATATAACTCCATTCATAATCATACGTCTCATATTCGAGCCATAAAATTGAGTCATCACTGACAAAGAAAATGCTTCATTCCAAAATATAACTTTTCGATACCATCAAGAGTTGTGATGGAGGTATTATCCTTAATCTTTAGTTAGAAGTTCTGATTTATAACTCTTGAGTTTGAGTCTCGAACATGAAATCGTTTTTGGTAAAAATATTTTTTCCGAAAGTGAGAATTTTTAGTATAGTTTTAATACGGATACAGAACATCGAATATGAAATAAATAAATAAATAAATATAAAAAAAAAAAAAATATTAACAAGATTCCTAAATCAGATTTGCAAAATGTTTTTAAAAGTCTCATCAGTCATCATATGGCAAATGCAGTTTATAGATTTTCCGCCAATCACCATTTTTCTTCTTCTCTGACACTTCCCGGTGGGAGCCACCTTACGCCGCCGTGCTCCGCCATGGACAGAACCTACGCTTCTCCGAGCTCCCAAAACCTTACGGCTATAACAACTAATTCTGTAGATTTCGCTTCATCTTCTTCTCCTTCTCCAACTTCCGTGTCGACCGGCGGTAGCCGCGCCGTGAAAATCATCCAGCTGGAGCATCCGTCTGCTACGGCATCGTCGTCGTCGGCGACGGCATCTGCTTCGGCATCTGTTGTATCGAAATGGAAGGCGAGGATGAAGGGGATGACGTGGAAGGAATGGATTGAGCTATTTTTTCCTTGTTATCGTTGGATGCGAACGTATAAAGTGCGTGAGTACTTGCAATCTGATCTCATGGCTGGTATCACAGTCGGTATCATGCTTGTTCCTCAGGTACAATTTTTTTTTCATTGTTTGTTAAATTATGAATTGAATTAGTCATCTCTGTTACCGTATGAAGCATATTTGTTCGAATTCACGGTCAAAGTTTAGAACTTTGAATCTCGAAATTTCAACTGTGCCAAATAATATGAGACAGAGGTAGTAATAGAATTCATAGGTTGATAGTGCTGAGTCAATCACTCTCTCAATCCCATTCTATGGGAAAAGGTCAAAGTTCTTCCAGATTTTTGAAATAAAGTTTACAGATTTGCAAACTTGGTAAAGAGTATTATAAGTTGCAACAGTTAATAGTTCAATTTATTTAAAAAACATTTGAAAAGTTGTAGTCAAAGAAAAAATGTTATACTTGTGATTACAGAGGGAGTACTATTTTTTTTTTTGTTTTTTTGCTATTCACATTGAATCAAGCTCATAAACTGTGGGTGCATGTACTGTGTTGGTTCCATAGTGCGCATGTATGCGTGTTACGAGTATTGAAGGATATCTTGTCCTAAATCAATGCACCATTGCGTATAAATTCTAGATCTGCCTCTAGTTATAAGCTTACTGTTGATGATAGGTTGGATATCTGTGCATTTCATTTGTGTAATTTAATCGTTAGTCAGTTCATATCTTTCTGTTTCCACTTCTCTTAATTGTTTTCTTTTTCTCAACAATTTTATAGACCAAAGTCACAATTTAAGATAATGGAGCTCTGGTTCCTCTTTTAACTTTTATGATTTGTAAACAGTATAATTGATGATGTGATAGAACTATAGACTGAAGGCCCTGCTGGTTTCACTTGTCCTCTTTATCTGTTTTTGATTGAGAATGAGCATGTGGATGCTAGAATCTTTTAGACTAATTGCTAATAGCAAAATGATGATTGGATAAAATGTCCTCAGTCCGCACTGTTAGTCTTTAGCATTATATGAGCTATCATCTTATGCTAGACTGCTTGTCAAGCGTGCTTTTATTTTTTAGGCACTTTTGGTCTTTCAATGAGAATGAATTATATACATTTTCATTTTAACTGATTATGTTATGTTTACAGTCAATGTCCTATGCAAAGCTGGCAGGACTTCAACCCATATATGGACTTTGTAAGTACACCATTGCAGCATAATTTACTTATTTAGGTTTCTTTCTTCATTTCAACAAAGTGAAGCAGATACTCTTCTCGATATGTTGATGAAGGCACCTTTGAATACTATGCTGAAATGGAAATAAATCTCGATTCATATATTGAGCTCTGCATTAGGTGCTGAGGTTATTTTCCTTGTTTTGAAATAAGAAGGCATTGTTTTCTCCTCTTTGAAGCACTGTTTTCTTTCCTCCTTAATTTAGCATCCATAGCTGAAGAAAAATCTATGTGGATTAAAATCGCCATGACCATTCCAGAGTTTTTCAATTGTCTAGTTGTTTATGAACCTTTGTTTCCTAGCTATGTTCATTTGATTCTTTATAACTACGAAACCTATCTTCTGCTTACTTAGTAATCTTCACAATTGTAGCTTTTCTTAATCTGAACTTTGCTAAACAGATTCTGGTTTCATCCCTATATTTGTCTACACCATATTTGGGTCATCTCGTCAGCTTGCAATTGGTCCAGTTGCATTGACGTCCCTTCTAGTCTCAAATGTCTTGAGCAGCATAGTTGAACCATCAGACAAGTTATACACAGAGCTCGCTATACTATTAGCACTTATGGTTGGCATCTTGGAATGCATAATGGCGCTGTTACGGTATTTCTTCTTTAAGCTTTGATTCTTTCTTATCATAACTTTGAAATATCTAGATTGTCATACTCTCTTGTGGTCAAAGTGAGAATCCATGTCTATCATCTCTTATACACACACAAAAGTTATAGCTTCTAGGAGAATTTGTTCACCATTCCCCGGCTCTACTGATTGAAACCATTCATAGGAAAGGGGATTGTAACATAGACCATGCTTAAACATGGGCTAGACCTTAGTTCCTAAGAGGAGTATGATGTAAATATCGCCGTCCCTGTAAGACTTGGAAACTTGTTGCTTAGCATTTAAAGAGTTGATATTGATTGCTAATAATGTGCCTTTTGATGTACGTTGGGCTCTAATGCGTTCTGTACCCATGGTTCTCTTACGAGCTGGTTGAAAATTCTGCAAATTGTTTATGTTTCTGACTGAATTTGTTCAAAGTCTCATTCCCAGTTTCATTCCTCTGTAGGCTTGGATGGATCATACGTTTCATCAGCCACTCTGTGATATCTGGTTTTACAACTGCCTCCGCTTTTGTCATTGCCTTGTCCCAAGCAAAGTATTTCTTGGGCTATGAAATAGAACGGAGCAGCAAAATTATACCTCTAGTCGAAAGTATAATTTCTGGAGCAGATAAGGTACTTCTCAGAATTAAATATTTGCAGGTTACTCCATCTTTATGCATGCTAAGAGAAACTTAAATGTGAGTAATTTAGGTTGAAGTATGCAGACT
>JAJOOH010001529.1:0-23812 GCA_029582605.1 Solanum gracilifrons
AAATTATATATAAAATAAGTTCGGGAATAATAGGACCTTAGTAACTGTTAGGTGTGTCTCAAAAATTTTGGGCATAGGCTGAGGATACTTATACATTTTCCCCTTTATTTTTCAACCAAACTTGTGTGTACGTGACATTCCTCGACTTTACCTTAACATAAAAGGTTCTAAAATACCATGGAAGCTTTTAATTTTCGCAAAAATATATGCCGTGTATCACTAAAATAAACTTTAGTACTAATTGTAACAATATACTCCGTCCGTTCATATTTACTTATATTTATATTTGACTTGACACACTATTTAAAAAGTAGTAAATAAAACAGTAATTTTACTACTATATCAACCCTAATTATTACTACAAGTCATCTTATGTTGGGAATGAATTGGAAATAATAAAAAAGCATTAATAATAAGGATATAATTAGGTATAAAGTTATAAATTATCTCTTGATTTTTTAAATTAGATTGACAAATAAAAATGAATATCTAGTTTTAATATAATGGACAAGTAAAAATAGACCGAGCCACATAGAGGTAGTATATATATAGGCAAGGTTCATCTTTTACATGGTTCATAATATATAGTTAGAAATGCGTTTTTGGTTGTTAAAGTTTTTCTTTTTTTCTAATTAATTAGCAACAATATTCCAGTTCTTCAACCACCAATCTCCTAGCATATAGAAAAGAAGATGGAAAAAGTTAAAAGAACAAAAGTTGGACTTTATTTTTCAACAACTCAAGTTAGGATTTTTTTTTTTTTTGAAGAAATGCAAGCATCAACAAGGTTGAAAATATTGTATATTCATTTTCATTTAACTATAAAGCTTTAAATTATAATTTCATAAAGTAAACTCCTCTGATCGTCCCTTATAACTAACAACTAATTATTCTAAAAAAGTTATAACAGTAATAAGTCAGTAACTAACTCTCACTTTGGATAGTACTCCCTCCCTCGGTCTCTAATTACTTGTCCACTTTTGAATTGACACACCTATTAAGAAATCAATTAATGACATAGTGAGTTTATCATTTTACCCCTATTAATTATGAAGTGGATAAAAAGTTCTGCATTTGTCAAAGTAATTAGTTATTTAGTTGATGGTATAATAGGTAAAAAAAAATTGTCATTTCTTGATTTGTCAAAATGGACAACTAATTAGGGACAACTATAAAAGGAAAAGTGGGCAAGTAATTAGGGACAGAGGGAGTATGAAAATTAGATGTCTAATTAGGACTTTGATGAAAAGGCAGGAAATAATCACGCATGCAAAAAAGGGTATAATTTTCCAACTTGGTCCAGCCAAAAAAATGTAATTAGCCTCTGTAGACATTAATTTTTTTGGAACAGGTGTTCAATTCGAGTTGGGACTCTACAAGATGTGTTGAATTCCAATTAAGATTTTTGGAGGCTACTCAACCCTAAACCCTAATTCATGCCTACATAAAGGATACTATATTCCCTTGAAAAGGTATCTCGAATATTCCGCAAATTCATGGAATATTTATAAATAGATCAAATCCAAATCATCCTAGTTTGGAAATACGTCACTAATGACCTTCAAATTTTATTGAGAGTAGAATCAAGGGAGGAACAGATTGATATTCACAGTCTTGATTAATAAAATTATGTTTCATATTTTATTTGTGATTGCAATTTATTTTCTATTACTTTAAAATTTGTTGCAAACAACCTCATTTCCGTCATTTGCCAATATCACCATTCACCAATCACAAGTAATATAATCACTACCAGAAAAAAAAGGTTTTTTTGTTCCACCGCGTATCAATATAAAATTTATATTACAAAAAAATGATTTTTCTACTCATTTATCATCGAGCCAATGCACCTTCCTAGTTTTTCCTAGAGCAACTTTCACATATAGCAAGCACAAATCATATTTGTATGCTATAGCTATAATTTGCATAATTGCGCTCCATAGCAAACATAAATATGTATATTTTGCTATACATATACAAAAGAAAGCAGTTGTATAATATGCTTTGATATACATATACAAAAGATCAATTGTATAATATGTGTTTGTATAAAACGAGAAAGAGAGAAAGACAAAAGAAAGCTGAGCAGGGGAAGATCGTATTTGTATAATCATAAGTGTATAGGACAAAAATATATGCATTTGTATTTGTATATACAATTTTCTCTCGCATTATACAAACACAAACACAATGTATACATTTGTGTTTGTATAAAGTGAGAGAGGCGAGTGAGCGAGTGAGATCTGAGAGAGGGGAGAGAGGGGAACGAAAATATATATATATATACAATTTTCTCTCGCTTTATACAAATACAAACACATTTTATACATTTGCGTTTTGTATAAAGTGAGAGAGGCGAGTGAGCGAGCGAGATCTGGGAGAGGGGAACAAAAATATATGTATATATACAATTTTCTCTCGCTTTATACAAACACAAACACATTTTATACATTTGCGTTTGTATAAAAAGCGAGAGAGGCGAGGGAGAGAACGAGATTGGCAAGCAAGATTCACCAGGAGAGAGGCGAAATAGCAACAGTTTGCTATGGGATACAATTAAATCAAACTATATTTATAGCATTTAATTTGAATTAATAGTTTGCTATCATATATAATTTTCCCTTTTTCCTATGAAAACATTACTATTTTTTATTTTCTCACAAATTCAATTAAAATATTTGTTCGAATAGCCTTTGATCGAGCATATTTCGGTGGAAAAATAGTGACTTTTAATAGTAAATTTAGCCTAAGTCAAGTCAAGCTATACCAGGTTTTCTTAATGTTCATTAACGACCGTTAATCATGGTCGAAAGTATCTTTAATTTTGATGCTAAAATAATGAAAAGATATCGTAGAGATAATGTCTTCATTAGGAGAAACTGAAATTAGGAAAATTTGGTGCAAGAAAGGGGAGTAACAATTAAGGAGGTATCATATACTAACCACGAGTAGTATATATGCTTTTTTATTTTTCTTATTCATCTTCTAAATAAACTTATAAATAGGTCAGGAAGCGAATTATTCATATATTAATATTAATATAATTAATATCATATTTGATTGTAATTAATCGTTTTGTATCAAAATTCAGCACATCAAATACAAGTGTTTGGTTATTATTTACAATCTCGCATAATTAAATTACGTATAAATTGAGTCAAGTTATATAATAATATTTTATGCAAAGTTAAGACACTTTACATAATTTTCTTCTTCCATTAAAAAAAATTATTCTAGGCACCCCACAAGCATCTTGCATGTTCCCACCTCCATTGTTTAGTGACAAGAAGAATGAGCAAAGCATGTGCAATCAGATGATCAGTGATTGATCCTAACATGCTATCCAACACAACCAGCAAATAGTACAATTGTCATGATGATAGTGGGTCTGAGGCGAATTTAGGATGAGTTTTATGAATCAATTAAATTTGCTACTATATATATAAATATATATCATATAAAATGATCATCGCCTTGATGTAAGCTATTGCCTCATCACTAAAATCGAGTCTTAGACAAACGAATCTTGTTTAACGAATAGGAATAATAACAATAAAAATTATCACCCTCTTTAGTGAAATTATATGAGCAAATGTCAAAATCAAGATATGTTATTGTTATGGGAGTCTATACAATTACTTGTCAGATATTTATGAATTCATATAGACAGTTCGGAGAGTTGATAAGCTAATTTCTATAGATGTATATTTGTGTGGTGGAAGACCTAAATCAGAAGTGGTTATAGATATCATACAAAATATCTCGAAAATTCTATGGAGAAACTATATACATTTAGTAAAGTTATGCTTATTTTGAATTTACTAACTCAAGATCTTGAATTTGTCTCTTACTTCGGTCATTCACCATTAGCAATTTAATCATCTTTATGTATTCAATTACTATCAACACCAACTTATTTAAGACTGAGACATAGTTGTTGCTGACGTATCCGATTACTCGGAGTGTATTGGCACTGTTTCTTTAATAATTTTAACAAATTGATCTCACTTTATCTTGTTACTGTGAGGTGTTTGTATTTCACTTTAATGTACCTAACTACCTGAACAAATGAGTTGGTTCTCATACTCTCTTTGTCTATGGTATACTTGTACTTCTTTCACCAAGAATGGACACTATGGAAAGAAAATTCCAAAAATATTTGCTTTATCTAGTTGGGATGTCATTCCAATTAAAGGATGATGTACATTCATAAGAAACATAACATGTTAAAGCCAAAGTATTATTGAGCCACTTTAACTTTCTAGGACAGTACAGCTGTTATTACAGAAATATTTGGGAACAAATTTCATCAAATAGGAAAAATAAGAAAACCCTTAATACTGAGACTTGTTTCAATTAAACAGATAAATAAATATTAAAGTGTTCATATTAGACACTTTCACTTTAAATTTTGAAAATTTTTAGTGTGCATTCTCAAGAGTTACGTAGACAAATTGAAAGCTCAACATATTTCACCTTCTTTAATTATATACATTTTCCTCAATAAGCTGTAAAAACTAAGGTCAATTTCAATTGTGGCTAATTAACCTACTTAAAGAAAATGACATATTTTATGAGATTAACTTAACTATGTAATAGATGTGTATGAGAACATGCATATACAAAAATTTAAAAGTTTGAATTGAAGTGTCTAATACGAACATTTTAGTATGGTGCTCACTTACAGCATGGAATTCGCTCACAAATAAAGGAGTAGGTAAATGTATAAAGCCATAAGAAAACTACATGAAACATGCAATTAACCTCAAAAACATCATGGTCAGTTGGTTGGGACAAGGCAGAAGCTTTGACCTTTTTAAACAAAAGTACAGCAAATTAATGAATGTTGCTGTTCAGAAAACGATTGGTTCGTCTTCCATAAATATGAATACCATAATTCATCCACAACAATTGCTCCTAAAACCATATACACATTGTTTCCATAAAACAAACCAAAAGGCAAAATGCTCAAGTGTTTCACAACTTCTTTTTGACAATCTTTGAACGTTCAACTTCTTTTCTCAATTACACCATATCGAATATTCAAAAATTAGTTCTCCAAGCTCCAAATTAAAATGGAGCCTTAAACACCAATACTCAGCTGATGAGATGTTCAGATAGCAATAGATACACGTGGAAATAAATGCGGCACATCAGCAACATCTTCGTCTAGTTCCTCATTATGCCAAAGCCTTAATTTCACATTACAGAATACAAATATCTGATTTTTTTCATCTTTCATTCCATTCATATCTTATGTGCAAAATTGGAATCCAAGGCTCTGTTGTTTGACTAGTTTGTGAGCATAGCTTCATCTATGAATACACATGGTTTTCTCTTCTACAAAATAATAGAATTCCTCAGCATAATACCTGCATCGATCAAATTCTTGCAAATAGAAAAACCACCTGCAAGTGAAACAAGAGGAAATAAGTGCCAAGATCCGACTTCTAAACAGGAAAAATTCTGCAAGGACACTATTTGCACACTGAACCATAATGATACATATATCCTATTCTTCGATACATTTCAAAATTAAGGAAAACAAGGTTCTACTGTTTAACACCTACCAACCATATAAGGTACATAGAGAATTGTGTTATTGTATTACATCCAAATCAAAACAGCTACTTACAAGAAAAAACAGACCATCCATTCAGTAAACCCCATCCAATTGATACAACGAGAAGTCAGATCCTAGTTTTGAGACATTAGGAAAGAGTCAAATGGAATGTAACCAGCAGACGTACTTTCAACAAATTGATGAATCATAATCATGAAAGAAAAAGTGATGCAAATAAGGAACATATAACCACCAGATTCATCTCAAAAAGAGCATAAATACTTCTCAGGGTTTGAACTCCTCTGAGAAGGGGTACCTCAAAAATTGTGAGGGGAGGTTCTCTTTTTTATTTTACTTTTTGGGTAAGACAGCTCTCTGCTCTGGTAAGACTGGCTCAGTAAGCCTAGAGTGACAAGTGAGCATCTGCAGGCAACTTTCAGCTTCACACTAGTCTCACCAGCAATGACACTAAAGCTTCTATACATTTATTTTAGAAAGATAACAGTTACTAAAGTTTCTATATACGATAAAAAAATTTAGGTTTATGAAAATCAAAAACTTCCAACATGGAAGCACATTCAAAGTTCTTGAAGAGTTCATGAAAACTTATGCATGTTAGAGAAGGCAGGATGAGGGAAAGAGAAAGAGGACAAAGAAGAAAACAAGTAAAACGGGAATGCTAAGCTTAGCAATATGCAGAATTTGGCCTCATATCCCAAACACCTTTACTTCCTTGACAGGAGGCTTATATGTTGCAAACTGAGACAATACATGACTTAAAGCAACTTGTAGCTTTAAGATATGATACAAGTAACTGGCAGCTTCACTTTCCAAAAAGCTTTCGAGCTTTTTTGCTTCATTTGACTTAAAAGTCCCTATTAAGCACCGTCTATGAATATATGCACCAGACTGTTGCATGACAGCTAAGTAAGAAGTAACAGAAAAGCGCCTCATCTGACACAAATTCTAGTAGGTCATGAAGATCAAAAGATTCAACAAGGAAACAAAACAGATTACTGTAGTTAATATAAAGTGAGAAATAGACTTCAGTATAACAAGGATATTGAGTTTACATGTTTTTGGACCTATAATACTTGATTCAGAAGTAGCTGGCACCTCAGGACAATCAAGATTCACTTTGTAGTAAAACAAAAGTTAAAACAGAAGAAATTCACAAATTTCCTTTGTTACCTCAATAACTTCCCATGTTGTCATCAAATCAATGCAAGGACAGACAATCTACCCAACGAACCAGTAGCAGCAAAGCACGTCCGGTAGCCAATGATACTCTCGAAAATTGGTCATTAGAGCACTTCTTTCTTACATGAACATTGACTATATCCCTGAACACTATTGGACTGAAAAAATAGCAGATGTTGCAGACGCTTCTGCAATTAAAGACACAGGTTGACGAGCCTGCAAACAAGCACCTATCTCGAATGGGCGCAGCTCAGATCCATCAAATAGAAGGTTTACACCAGGATATATCTCCTCTTTATTCTCAGCATCATCTTTTTCAACCTTAGCAGTAGTTACTGTGGGAGATTCCTCAATTGGCCTGGTGGCAGCCTCGTAAACAGGAGTCAGAGCATATGATCTGCAAATTCATATGAAAAGCATGATTACAGAAACTTAGAAAGAGGAAACTAAATGAGCCATTCGGAATTTCCAGCAATGCTTTACTGCTTTGCTTCAGAAACAAAGTTACACAAGCGTCTAAGATGGTTCACAACAGCACATTATCCTCTATGCATTGGTTTTACTACTGTTCTTGTTAAAGAGCCTTTATTGTCCATCCTCTTCTTTTTTTCAGGTGCAGTGAGTTATCCAGATTCTATAGAGGCCTATCTGGCAGAGTTGGATTTCCATGAAGTATCAATAGAGAAAAGGATCCTAATTGAGAGATGTTAGACTAACTCAATATTCTAAAAATCAAGCAGTCATTTATAAATGTTCAACCAACACAAGACAAATCTCGAGTTTAAAAACAAAATAAACTTTGCATGCAATCAGGTAAAGGACATCTAATTAGCTTCACCAGCTGCTTGGCATCCTTGAAAGTTAAATGCCGGAAGCAGGTTAAAAAGTTTGAATTCTTCTTCGCCTTCAAACTGGAAAGACTATATTGCATACCATTATGTGACATGGTCAGAGACCAAAAATGTCAAAGGCTTCCAGAGACCTACTAAGAAAGAAAAAGAGACTCGGATATGCCAAGACATCAACGATTAGCGAACTATGTACATATCATGTCTCAACTCAATGAAAGTGCATATCCAGCAAGTGAACTGTTCCATATTTATTCTGTTTTAAGTGACAAACTTCCATAGCTGGTCAAGAAACTGCTGCATGCTTCAATTGCAACATCAGAAGCCTTTTACCATAGGTTACTTCGAAATGAGTTATGTCCCAAGTTTCTTGTCCCTCTCTAAGCATGTTGAACACAAAAGGTAGCAGTTAGCATCTTATATATATATATATATCAGGAAAACATGTTCTCCACAATACACCGGCTCTGCAAGCTTCCCAAGAAACGTGTTCTATACCAAGAAACTTTACATCTCAAGACACCAATTACTCAATAATGATCATCAATGACTGTTTCTCCATCAGTCAGCAAGAGAAATGAATTTAACAAGGAACTCTAAGTAAAATACCCCTCCTTTATTTCGTCCTACTGACAAGCAGCAAGAAAACATACTTGTATTTCCACAATGCCTACCTCTAAACCAGGAACATTAATTCATCCCAGCCACCCTTTCCCTAAGAAGTTTCTGTCCTGATGAGATGAAATCCACAGGAAAGTGCTTGTAGAACAATAAGAAACCACCAGTAAGTTGACATCCTATGTCTCGGATGGGCAAATCAGTGTAGTTATCAGTTTCATAAGCCAATGATTTTCCAGATATCATGCTAATTACAAAAATTTCCACCTCTAAACTCATGAATTCAAATTACTGAAACATGGAAAGGGACCAGCAATCTGGATCAAAGTAAAATAAGTCCTTGACAATCTCCTGCGGCTTTTGGTCAAGGTATAAGAGGTCCGGTTGGCAATAACTATGTCTTCTGCTCCTAGTTTTAGTCTCACTCATTGCAGCACACAAGCAAACAAAATATTGTTCAGATAATTCATTTCCTATTTCAATAATCAAATGGTTATTCAGAGAAATCTAATTTCATTCACATTATTATGTTTGTTAAAATGTTTTGTTTAATAAATTATGTTTGTTAAAGTATTTCACCAAATAAGAGCCTCTTGTTACTTGTAAGCAATTTTATACAACTGTTTTTGCCTTTCCAGTTGCACTGTGGTTGCAAATAAAACTGTTTTTGCCTTTCCAGTTGCACTTTGGTTGCAATTTATACAGCTGTTTTTGCCTTTCCAGTTGCACTTTGGTTTTGTACAGAAGGTTAGAAAAAAATATGATTCCCTTCCAATTTTGTGCTACAACTATCCTTCCACCGAGCTTCAGTGCGACATGCAATGCAAAAGTGAAAAACTAGCTTCACAATCCCTTACTTAGACTCAAGACAGATGCATAAACTAGTAACAAGCCCTTTGAGGACAGCACTTAATTAGTCCACTATATATTACACACATCAAAGCTTAAGTGTAATATATCGGGAATTCTAACTATGAGAATATAGAAAGAAAAGTATAACCAATCTAGAAAATGTGAGAGATTTATCAAAATGCACCTCAGAATATTGCCATCAAAACTCAGAACTTCTGTTCGAGATCGCTGTCGATGAGCAAGTTTTAGTCTGTGGTGTTCGCTAGAAACACCAGAAATAGGAGAAGAAGGATCAACATTGGGGTTCCACCTTCCACTCGCATAGTTCATAAAATGCCGGGGTGATTCCTTTGGCTGTTCTTTCTGGTAAAGGAACTTCGCTGTTGGACCTGTGGCCTGATACTCAGCACAAACATCTCGCAATTTCTTTCTTAATTCTTGCATTGCATCATGGTGCTCTCCAAATAAATCTGTTTGGAGTAGTTGTGAGGAAACTAATCTCTTACATATACGATTGCACAATTTTGGACTAAACAGTGGAATACCGAATTCTACACTTAGTGGAACCCATTCATACGTATCATCATCAGGTGCAATATTTTCTTGGACTCTATCTTTGTAAAGTCTTAACAGGCGAATAAAACCAATAGTCCAAAAATTAAGTTTGTTAGACAGACTAGCTAATAGCGAATTCAGATTGAAAGTTTCTTTGGCGGACAGTCCTAGTTCCTCCCCCACTTGAGCTGTTGAACCGTCAGAGTTCTTCAAGGGCAAGGGAATATCCAATGTAACAGTTTTTCCAGCCTCATCAAGATCATATCTGCTGAGGGGAAGCACAAGGACAGCAGACTGCTTGAGTAATGAGTTTATACAATGTAGAAGTATACTTCCTTTAACCAAATTCCCTTCAGGTTTCCCCCCCAAACCTCCAACGGAAGATCCATCCCATGACCATAGAAGTGCTTTCTCACAGCCAGCTAATGGGGCAGGAAGCATTCTTAACAAGTGACCTTTCATCAGAACAACTGATAGAGGTCCAAAGGCTGTAGCAGAATATAGCACCAATTTCATCCAGGGTGTCATAGATGAATGGGAGGGAGGTCCAAAATGAACAGGGCCTTTTGGTCCTGGCAAAACTGAAGAAGGGGGGAGGGGAACCATGGATACAACAATGTCATAGTCACGCATAAACAGACGATCTAAAGTAGCCGGTGAGAGAGCAGCCAAGCTTTCACAGCGGAGTATATCCACACGGTATTTTATCTGTTTCCTCACCTCTTTATCAGCATCTAAGTTATCAGCAGATACTTTTACATCAGTCTCAGAACTGATCTCCTGTTTTAACTCCCAGTCTGATTGATCTGTTTCTTCAGATTTTTTTCCTGATAGAGTTTCTTCATCCTTAGGCAATTTGGGTGTTTCAGAATTTAGCAAACATTCATTATTTAGCTCAGATATATCTTTAGGGGCATCTCCTGATTTTTCAGAAAATGAAATATCCTTTGTCATTGAATTAGCATCCTCACTTCTTGAAGACATAATGCCAGTCTTTTCTATTTCTTCAGCTGGAATCCCACCTGATGTGAGACATTCCAGGATGCACCGAAGACTAAACGCATGATTGGCAAACTCTTGCAGTTCACCTTCAAATTTGGCCCCCTCAAGTGTGCCCAAATCTTTACAAAGATCTGCAATACTAGCATGACCTAGTTTTCCCGCTTCATACAAAGTCACAGCATGAGATTTTAGACCTGCAAAACAGTTACCACAGACTTCAAAATGCATTGCAGAAGATATTGCGGAGTAAAAAACTGATACTATGATACTGCAAATACAGAAATGCATCTGATTAAAACCAATGAACTTGAGATCCATCCATGAAACATGTCAACAGCATCAAAAAATAAAAACACAAATGAAAGATTTGGCGTACAATATATTTAGCAAATGGAAACAGTTGCACAACTTCAAGAATTTACAGTAGGGAAAACATCAAACAATAAGGTCCCTACAACCTAATCAGGAGAAAGTTATTTGAGCTGCATAAGAAAAGTGCTCTAAACCCAGAACAAACAATCTTGAGCTGCGGCAGAAAGATGCTAATATCTAATTACATACAAACTTTTTTGGGAAGATCTGTCATGTTTCCCAAGAATAAACCAAGCTTTCTCCTAGCACTTGCAGAAAAACTGGCTTTCACATATAACTATACTGTTCATTGGCAGTAACTCAGTAGCAATTCATTAGGAACTTCGACAAACATGAGTAGTTTCAGCTCACATAACACCAGCCATAACATCCACAACAGAAACTTCAATAGGTATACCGTAAAATTATCAGAAAACTCCACTTCGTTTACAAACACCAGTAGAAAATTGCTATTTATGATGCATTATGGAATTGAAACACCAATCCAGGACCAATTTAATTTATGGGGCTTGTCAAAGTTGTGCGAGAATACGGAACATGAAAATACAGCTGAGAGAAGAGAAACCTGGTGATACAGATCCCATCATAAGATAAGAAGTTATATTAGCATCAACAAGAAAAGCAACCCGAGCATAACCAGAACTCCTGCTATTATTTTCTGTCCATGGAATTTCTACTTGCTGAAAAGCACTGCCATCAGCAGACACGTTTGCAGAGCCCAAGCTGGCATGAGAACCATCTTCCTCGTCACTCAGAAGGTTCTTAGGTGACCCTGAGACATTAGGTTCTTGCAGAATAGATGCAGGGTCTATTAATTTGACAGCCCATCCCAATCTGCAAGCAAAAGATGCAGCTGCTTGAAGTTGAGAAAGATCAGCCTGTAATGTTGCAGCTAATTCAGCAACAGTTGAATTCTCACTTGAAACCACAAAAACAGCATACAGCAACCTGGATAATGAAGGTGACATATTATATATAGACCACTGTGTAAACCACATGGAAATATGATATGAGATTCCTGAGTTAATGGAAGGTGCCTTACTCCTCAATTGGATCTTCATAGGACTGCTCTCGGTTAGAAACAAATCCTTCAAGCCTTGAAACTGCAATGTTTTGTATATGAGCAACCTAAGATCTCAGATAACAGAATTCGATAGCTAGTACAAAAGTTGGAGAGATATTCAGAAGTTAGACGCAAGTTTTTGTTTGGTTACAATTGGAATGTTTAAGTAGACCCAACCGTAGACTAATTTAGGAATTTTTATGTAAATTTGGGTTCAGGGGTCAGAATTAAGTTATATGAATATGATATATGCATGACATCATGTTGAAGAGAAAGCAATTGAACTCAAATATAAATGGACCACGTAAGATGTTTGCTTGCGTGGGATTTGAGGATAGGACCAACCAGATCCAAACAAAAGATATGTTAAAGAATGCCAACTTCTTATTCTGCACTCTGCAGGTGGTTGGAATTCGGAAAGAGGTCAGATGAAAGTAAATTTTAGGTGCAATATTCATTACCCCCATCTAATTTACTAGATGATCGTACAAAAATAAAATGAAGAAAGATTAACCAAGAGTAGTAAATAATTAAATATTGATGGATCTATTTCAAATATTACAAAAAGAAACATAAATGGTGTCTAAATGTTCAAATTACCTTTAAAACGATCATCAGGATAGACAGGAACATCAAAATAGACTAGTCCTCGCAGATGAAGACCCTTTATAATTTCAGGATTGAAAAGAATGAAAGAGTTTGCTTCTTCCTTGCAGATTTTATCTATTGTTGCTGTTTCTTCTTCAGTCAGTTTCTGTGAAAACAAAACTCATATGTCAATTGCAAAGTCAATAAGTCAAATAATTTATCTGTTTTATGATGGTGGAGTTCAGGCCAACTTGCGTACACCTCAATCATTCACCTGGGTACATGCTATCTCCTACCAGCACAGGTACCAGATAACTCTGCCTACCAAGGCTTAGGCTGATGGAAAGAAATCACCCAGTATTTTTTTCCTCCGGTGAATGTTTTCTCCACACCCTTGGGTGCAAGTCAAATGATTTACTTTTTCACTAATAAAAGTTTAGAAGCTTCAGAAATGTGAGTGATTGAATGAGATGGCAACTTGCCTTGAATTCTTCTAGCGTAAAGTTGACAAGACAAACTCCCCACCATGGCTCAATAACAAAGTCCACTGGCTGTGTAGGCAATAGTTCTTTCGCTATTGATTTATTAAGCTTCCACATAATTTTCTGCCAAGATCCAAAATAACTGAAATTAATTAGAAGAACAAGAAGAAAAGCCTTAGACTAGCCACAGAGCTCATAAGGATGATATTTTAAATAGATCTTCCCTGAATACCAACAATTTGAGCAAAGGGACTAAGGTATCCGAATAGCACTCCTCATTTGTCTTTCTAGACAAAACATGTATTATTTTCTTTCAGTAGTAAATACTTTCCTCTTTTGATTTACCTCATAAAGAGGGGCCATTAACAAGCAGGAGGATATACAAAACTTCTGGAAGGGCTGGAATGCTGCCAGGAGAACTATACCATAAACCATTATGTCTTCTTTTTTTGACAGTTTGTAATGAATGAACATTGTTTCATGAAAGTGAAATAGATATAGCTAACTTTAAAAAAAAAATTGTTTCATGCTTCTTTTCGATGTAAAGAGAATATTCCCACATGTATAGATGACTGAAACAATTTGTTAGCTAAGAGTAGTTGAGCAAATTTTCATCTCTATACATATTTTTTTATGACCAAAAAATCTGTTGGGGCCAACCCTTAGGACCAACCGCAGCCTTCGAAACTCGGAGATAATGGGTACGCCCCTCTATGCTTCTCCACTTAAATACCAAGCTTAATTTGCATGGCACAAGGCTCGAATCTATGGCCTAATTCACAAATCCCTAAACCTTTGCCACTTGAAGCCCAGAGGGCATCTTGATACATAGGTTTAACACCATCATGGATTCATGGTGTGGTGTCAATAAGATTCTGATTTATCACAAAGAGATCATGAAACTGGGCATCCTTGTGTATGGGATTAGCAGAAATGAAATTCAAGAATGATTACTACTGGTAACTTTCTAATGTTGGTGAGTCCACCGTGGATGATCACCCTATTCAGTTAAAGGGCAACATTGGAGGGTTTCACTAGCTAGTTAGGCCATTTAAGCCAGTACAAAGGGAAGAAATTCGTGATTCAGAAGCAGTGAAATAAAAATGGGAAAAAAATTTCTTTTCCAACAGCAAGTGAATTGATCTCTTGGCCAAAAAAGCCCGTGCCATGGATAATGTATTTGCTAGTGCAAATTGCAAGCATAGTAGTTGACTTGGTGCAGCAAGTAGTCGAGACTAACAGCAAAAGGAAATTGAGAAACGACGATGGATTCTATTTTCCAAATGAGATAAATTAAGCAGCAATGAAAACATCTATAATCTGCAAAATGGCAGTTTTTTTGTAAAGAGAAAAAGAATACATAAAATAATGAGTCAAAACTGTTCCGTAAAGACCCTAATATCATGACAAAGTAAGACATCACAAAATAACCTTAATTCTAAACACAATAAAACAGTTTTAAACCTAATATAAATCATACAAAACCCTCCCAAAAAAGAACAACTTCCAGCAGTACTCTGACTTTCTAAATCCTACAAAACCATCCCATAAAACACAACTTCCAGCAGTACTTTGACTTTCTATTCTACTCCTTGAATATTATAAGTTTAAAAAAGCCTGCTTTCATGGAACATCATAACCTTTATGAAAATCTGTCACGGTAAATTAGAACACTGGTAAGTTTTATTTGACAATACCTTAGATCTGCACTTGTTCATGATGTCAATAAATTCATTTCTTCCAATTCCAGTAAGCCGTAAGGCATCTGCAGCACTAAAATTTGGGATGCTATCATAGGGTTGCTCTGCAATCATCATAACAGAGAGTCAGAACCCCATTAGACTGGTAATTGCAAAGAACCTGAAATTTCTGTGGAGAATCTAAGTGTCTGGAGCAAGAAGTACATGTTAACACTTCTAATCCATAGAATTATGACATTGAGGAACAGTCAAATGCAGGAAACTGTGCAGAAATCTTGGTATAAGCATTCGACAGTAAACACCAAATAATTCTTCGACGGCACATGCTAAGTAGTATTTATTAAAGAGGCCATCTAGGGCAACATAGTGCATAAGACACAAGTAGAAATGTAGAATAGCTTATTAAAGATGAGTAAATGCTCCCTCCATATCAATTTAAATCACATCCTATCTGTTTTGAGATGTCCAAAAATGTTAACTTACTCAACTAACAATATTATCTCAAGAGTCTAGATATTTAACTATCCAGTCGTTTAAACTGATGTATTTCTCCATCTAACTGACTTGCTAACCATCGCTTCAATATTGTTATCCATTACTACTAATATAATACACAAGTCAAACTAATAAGAACTAATATCTTAAACTCCATGCCTAATCTAATGGTGTCAAAATGAGACGTACAACCAGCTCTTACAATGATTGCGCAAAAATGTGTACAAGAGGAACACATACTTTAATGACGAGCATTCCTGACAAGAATGCTCATACTGCAGTAATCAGAAAAGGGGGAGCAGTCGATCCTGGATCATAAGCACAATAGAACTATTAAGCCCTTTCAAAGAGTTCTCTTCCAGAATACTAGTCTCAAACAAGTAATTAAACGTGCAAGCATTCCAGCTGCATATAAACTTGCACAAATGCCCAGAGGGAAGATATAAATTTTTTTGTTGAAAAGTGCAATCATCTTGAGCAAAGAGAATTTAGGACATAATCCAAGTACGCTATACACCGTCAATAGTCAATTCTGAACTAACATGATAGGAGGCTATACCGTTTTTCATGACTTCAAAAATCATGTCGCAGTAGTATCTGAAAGGAGACACCCTCATGACACGGCAAACATACTCCGCTAGGTGATATGGAAAAAGCTGCAAATAGAACACAATGACATCAAATTATTCTGCATTAGTCCTAAGGTGCATATCTAAGGTATAACTTTCACAGGTCTCGAAGGAAACAAAGAATCAACATTTGACTAAAAGCTCTCCTTATCTTTAGCTTGACATCTCTTACTCTAATTCTTCTCTCTTCTACTAATAACTTCTCTAACCGATGACATGTCATCTTTAATATCAGGAGATTAATAAGATCTAACTTAGCAGAGAGTGCACCAACTCGGTATAGAATTGTATGCTTCTTAAGCATTAAGGCATTAAGAACAAAATAGAGAACAAATAAAAAAACCAAAAGAACCAAGATCAAAGGATGAACGAGTCTATATAGGTTCGTATGTACTTATGTCCACAAGCAAGAGTCCTACCTAGGCCCAAAAGTTCCAACACACACAATTCTTTTTAGTTCTTCCCAACCCCCACACAGAAAAAACGAAAGAAACAAGCAAAGAGACTAAATGAAACAGTTTTTGTAAGTCTTTCTTGTTCAGTAAATGATGTTAAATATTGTTTTTGTTACATTTTTTGATTACCATCTCTCACAACAAAAACAAGTTTACTTTATGACTTGCAATTTGTATCTGTGAAACCAATACATTGTAAAATTTAAAAGATAATTCACGATTAAAACGACATACATTTTCAATATTCGCTAAGTAAGAACTTATGGAGCTACGCACACTCTTGAGTCACAAAAAGCAGATGATTATCTAAGTTGAAGATATATCACATGAATACTGATTCCAAAATGTAAGACATGTCATGTAAGAAATAAACTGATTGAAACACTGAAAAGTGCATAGCTTCTTTAGTTGGAACTCTATCCACTTATTAATCAGAATAGGAAACCAAAAAAAATGTCTTCTTCTTTAATAGAACAAGAACTTTTTAAGGAGAAAAACTATATTAATAGTTAAGAACAACTTTTCTTCTTCTTTTTTGCCACTAAATTCTCAAAGTATGACTTATTTTTGAGTAGTATCTAAATCAACAACTTCATGGTACAAGGGATGAGAAACAATTTCCATGCAATACACACCGCCAAGTTCCTTCGGAGATACCGCAACATTTCTTCATAGTATTCAGCTTCTTTACACACTTTACGAGCAAAGCAAGTATTCCACATAAGTCTCTTTTTTATGCAATGTTCAATTATCCTGCATAAAGCCCATTCAGTAAAAAATAAGCAAAGTAAATTACTAAATGCAAGAATAGCAGGAGATGGTCCCTAAGCAAAGAAATATTTACAATGAAACATTTACAAGTATTATGCTTAGCCCTGAATCAGTTTATGTATTCTAAATTCTAATAAATAGAAAAATGATCATTCTTATTGATCTTCGTACACAACAAAAATACTAAACCTGATTCAAAACTTAATGAAACAAGATATTAGAGTGGTGTCTCTTATCTCGCTTTAACCTAATTCAAAGCCTCATGAACCAAGATATTGTTGTATTATATCTTATCTTGTCACAATGTAAATCCTAATAAGTAATTGATAAGCTAATCCCCAATCCCGAACTAGTTGGGACTGGCCGTATGAATCCTCTATATATCACCCTCTATTTGGACCCATTTAGGGGTTCTCTGTATGAATTCACTTGTGTGAGTGGTGGCATAGCCGGTCCAAGTCAGAATAAAGGAAGAGGATTGCGGAAGGTCCAGCGAACAAATAGTCAACTTAGAGTGAGTCCGCAATATTAAACAACAATAAAATAAAACAGAAGTGAATTACTATCACAAAATGCACATTATTGGGATCAAACTCTATCCTTAAAGTTCAAATAGAGTGTTCATGAAATGTTATAGCAGGTGGACCTCCTAAAACTCACACCAGACCTCAAAACATTCATGTCAAGAAAATGAACCATCTCACCACTCACAATTGTTTAGCATTTCACTTTCAAATAAACCTAGACGGTCATAGTAAACACAATTATTCCAAACTCATTACACATCATAACAAGTTCGCTCAAGAGTGATAGCCTCATGTACACTTGTTAACTTCAAACTTAATTGCAGACAGCCATACAAAAAGTTTTACCTGAATTCAATATATCCTACAAAAGTTTTAATAGATTACTAAAAAGTTGACTGCAATTCATCATCCTAAAGTCCCCGACTGAACATATTTTCTTTCATTAAAATTGTTGAACAGCAAAACACCTCATTTTAAAGCTTAATCGGTTAGAGTTGACACACTTTAATTTAATCAATTAGATCTTCAACTCACGCCATCATGTGCCAGCCGGCATTATTCTTTCTCATGGGTCAAGCACGTGATTTATTTTAAATTTTGACGAAGGATGGTGATGAGATTTGAAACCATAAACTCCTATGTTGAAGTGTAAAGGCTTAAACTATTAGATTCCACACTTCTATTTACTTAATTATGTCTTCAACATAAACGTATTTGAAATCTTTCGCCCTTTGCTTTGATACGAGACACAAGAGTGAATCAAAGTGTCATAACTCGCGGAGTAACATAAACATGCTTACTTGAATTAATGTAATTATTAATAATAACTTCCAACAATATAATTGGACAAAAGCAGTGGCTCCACTATAAACATGTTTTTGGAAAAATGAAAACGAACCTTTTGTGCCAATCTTCTTTGGAATTTAACGTGGACTGAAGCCGCTTCGGAAGATTCTCCCAGGGACATTCTTCTCTAATTGCTTTAAGTACCAACTGTTCCTCAATTGTAGCCGGTATACGCAGCATTTTTAGTTTTCCTCACTCACTCTCCAACTGCCTAGTCCCTGGAATTGATGATCTTCACATTTTCAACAAAGCAATTACAACAAACACAATGCTCGATCAGCCATTTCAACCAATGACTCTTCAATTTCACTTTGAACTAAAAGCGGTGAGCGAAAGTAACTGACCTGAATTCGGATCAAGCAAAGCTTAGGTACGGTCGAGGAAGCTTGACTGCTATCCGGTCGGATCCTTCCGGCGAAGAGTGGCTGAGCTGAATCGGAAGAAGAAAAGAAGGAGCATGTAAAGATCTGAGAATGGTGACCGATTAATTGCAGACAGAGAGAAACTTCACAGCAGAAAAGTGGGACCCACTAACTCTTTCATAATTTCTTGTTCGCCGGCACGCCGTTAGTCGCCGTTCAAATTAACCTGTAATTATATGACCATTCGTTTCATGATCCTGTAATTTTCAAAAAGAAAAAGGGTAAAACTTTTAAAAAGTAATCTTATTTTGGAAATCTATTTGCTTTAGATCAATTCATTCGAAAAGTATTATTTATTTATTTTTAATATTTGATAAATAAATTATGTTTAAAAAAATGTTTTTTGGAGTGTGAATATATGAGAAGATATAGTATTAAGAATTTAAAATTCATTATGCAATTAGTATTATTTAAATAGAAAAATAACTCTAAATAGTTTTTATGAAAATTTAAGTTTTTTTGTTTTTATTTAGTTAAACTTTAAAATATGCACTTATGTATATATTGATTTTAATTAATATAAAATAGTTAAATAAAAAAGGAAAGAAGTGAAGGTAGTTGTATTTAAATATTTAATTGCCGCGTAGGTTAATTATATAATGAGTAATTAAGTAAGTATAATTTTTTTGATAGAGAAGATTTCCTGAGAAAAAATAATTTTTTTTTAAGTATAATTTCTTTCCAATAGCTAAAAAATATTTTTCTTGCTATTAAAAATACTTCTTCTTTTTTGTCTTTTGTCAAATATCTCATTCCTCGTATCTCTACGATGTCCACATGTACAAACAAGTTTAAAATTTTGACCAAACAAACTAAAAATGTAATCATAATAAATTCTAGGAAGGTTTTCCTCGTAACAAATTTTTAACCAAGTTTCTTAAAAATAAAAGATTTTTTTTTCAAAAAATATTCTTTTTCTTTATAAAGGTGTTTGGCCAACAAGCATTAAACAACAACGGTATATAATAACATTCTCAGCGAAATCCCATAAAATTGAGTCTAAGAAGGTTAGAGTATATACAGACCTTATCACTATCTTATACAGATAGAGAGATTGTTTCTGAAAGACCATCAGCTCAAGTACATCAAACCCAAGTAAAAAAGAAAAATAAAACCATGGAGAAAGCAAAACAATGTCTATAAGAAAGAAATAATAACAACAAATAGTGTGATAATTGAAATACAATAAGCAATGTATGACAAGAACTACAAAGGCATAACTAGTCTTACAATATGCACTAAACCTGAAAACAACATTAGATCCTTGCTAACATAGACCCTAATACGCGACATTCAATCTTTTTCTATCTAAAGTCATGTTTTGAGTAAAATTAAATTGCATCATGGCATGTTTGATCACCTCTCTCCAATACTTTTCCGATCTACCCATAGTCTTCCGTGTACCCCCACAATAAGCCTCGCGCGCTTCCTTATTGGGCTCAATGTCACTTTCCTCAACTTGCCTCTTATAGAGGTTACTCCCACCTTTTCTTGGATAACCTCATTCTTGATTGTGTCACTCAGAATATGCTCACACATCCATCTCAACATCCTCATCTCCGAAACATGCATCTTCTGAATATATGAGCTCTTGGCTGACCTGTTAGGGTTTTGCCCTGATTTTCTTTCCTTATTTGAAGTTTGTTTTTTTTTTCCTTAAAGAAAAGTCAAAGTATTACCATAATTGCTTGAACTTTTTCTGAAAGGAAAATATAATTTTCTTCCATATTTGGTTTATTCTTTCCTTAGAGGAAATGTTTGGAGATCTATAAATTAAAGATTCATATTCTCGTAGCATAACGCAATAGTATCCACAATGTAGACGTTTAAGAGTTTAGTTTATGGGGAGATTTATTCTCTCAACTATTTTAATAAAATTCTTCTTTTATATTGGTTTTTAATTATGTAGGCCAATTGGTCCTATCATATAATAATATTATGTCTTTTAGTGTAGTTTTATTTGTCATCTAATTTATCGTCATATGATTTGCAAATTATAAGCTTCCACATGACGTCATATTCACTTTCATAACCCAACAAGTGGTATCAGAGCACATGGTTCAAAGATTCAATGGTTCAATGATCTAATGCTTCAATGAGGTCGAAGACAGGCTCAAGTGGTATCAGATCTAATGGTTCAATGACCCAGGTTCATCGTGGTTAAAGACAGGTTTAACACGGTTTCAAATCAATTTGCAACTAATTTGATGATAAAAAAGAATTTTTTGTTTAGCTACATGTGGAGGAGATTAAAACCATATTTTCAACATTCTTGCTGCTGCATCTTTGAAAATTAAAATAAAATATTTTAAAACCATTTTTAACCCATATGTTTTAAACTTTATTTTTAACCATGACAAGCAGCAGTGATGAAGACTATGTGAAGAACGAAAATTATCATGCATGTAAATAAGGTGGATCAAGTTTTGTCAAGAAAATCCAGCCAAAATAGGAGATTTGTTAGGATTTTGCCCTGATTTTCTTTCCTTGTTTGAAGTTATTTTTTTTCCTTAAAGAAAAGTCAAAATATTACCATAATTGCTTGAACTTTTTCTGAAAGAAAAATATAATTTTCTTCCATATTTGGTTTATTCTTTCCTTAGAGGAAATGTTTGGAGATCTATAAATTGAAGATTCATATTCTCATAGCATAATGCAATAGTATCCACAATGTAGACATCTAGAGAGTTTTGTTTATGGGTAGATTTATTCTCTCAACAATTTATAATATTTTTCTTTTATATTAGTTTTCATATACTAATACTATGTTTTTAGTATACTTTTTGTTATCTAATTTATCAACCATATGATATGCAATTGTAAGCTTCCGCATGACGCTCTATTCACCTTCATAACCCAACATGACCAACACTCCATCTCTACAACAAGGACGGTCTAACCATCACTCACACAAGAGTGTGTATCCAAACCCCCAACCCGTTAGTAACTATGTCCCGTATCTCATCAATCAATATTATGTCGTTTGCATATAACATCTACCATGGAACCTCGTCTTGAATAGACTGGGTCAACTCATCCATCACCAAGAAAAATAAGAAAGGTCTCAGAACTGATCTTGATATGACCCCCACCTCAACTGGAAAATGCTCTTAGTCACCTTCCACCGTTCTAACCTGGGTCTTGGCTCCATCATACATGTCATTTATCACCTAATATAAATCATATGGACATATTTAGCCTTCCAACTAAATGACATCTCCTGGTACTTTTTCATAGGCCATTTCAAGATCAATGAACACCATATGTAGGTCATTCTTCTTTTTCCTACGTTTCTTCACTAGTTTTCATACAAGATGGATGACTTTAGTAGTTGATTAACCCAACATGAATCTAGATTGATTCTTGAAAATGGACTCATCACCCCCCGATCTTCACCATTGTGTCTTAGCAATTTAATACTCATGTAATTGTTATAGCTTTAAATATCCCCTTGTTCTTGTAAAATGAAATCATTGTACTTCACCTTCATTCGTCGGGCATTTTAGCCGTCTTAAAAATAGCATTAAACAATTTAGTCAATCACTCCACATTCGCCTTGTCAGTGTTTTTTCAAAGTTCCAGCGAAATCTCATTGTGTCCAATCATTTTTTCCCTTTTCATCCACCTAATAGCACGTATAACCTCTTCAATCCTAAGACACGTACAATACCCAAAGTCCTTTAGAGTGCGCCAATTTGTCGAACATAATAAATTTGTCCCCTTTCTTGTTTAAGAGTTAGTGGAAGTATTTTGCCACATTTGCTTAATGAAGGTCTCTTCCACCAACACAACAACTATAAGTCCTAAATTTTTTGTCAAATATTACAGCCTCGCTTGGGTTTTAAATTGCGTATAGTGGTGTTGGCTTTGGAATGTTGTTTTGGGAAGTGACATTCTTTGAAAAATATTGATTTATTTAAGAGTGGCTCAAGGGTGAGGAAAGAAAAGCATTTGTTTTAGGCTCAACAAATTTTTGAAGATAAATTTTATTATTTTACTTTTAACTTTAAAAAATGTAGAAATTATATTTATATATGTATAAAACTCAAATCATATATTAATAAATAAATATCTACATTTTTCAAAAATATTTTAGAGTTTTAAATTAAATAACTCAAATCACATATTAATAAATAAATATTTTACAATAATATCCAAGGCGATATATTGCGAAGACATTGCGAACATCTTATTAGCTAAAATTAATTCTTAGTTTTATAAAAATCATGTGAGATTAATTAAAGACTTTTATGTTATTTAGGAATACCACACTAAAAAGACAATAAGTAGGTAAAGCCTTTGACTTATTTATTTAAGATCTTTTACTAAAAATTATTTTAGGCCAAATTGAGACACTTTTTATTTAGTTATATTAAAAAGTAAATGGCCAGGTGATGCGAAATTGTCGAAATAGATGGGTAGCTAAAATTAAAAATTAATTAATTGAATTACAAATTAATCAAAGAATGTAATAAAAAATAATTCTTAACATGTTCAATTCCTCTCTATCCTAATACACTAGACACTGTGAATAGATAATTTTTTAGATTCTAATACATTAGACACCGTGAATAGATGATTTTTTCAGAAAAACTGATAGAAGAGAATAACATGAAGTAAAGTCCCAGAATTTAGTACTAAGTATTAACACGTTCACTCATATTTTCAGTTTTCCATAAGAATGCTCAAAATGTTATAAATAATGTAATATTTACATTTTTATGCTTTGGAGGGTACAACAACATTTATAAAAATAATGGTTTGAATCAAGTTGAGCTTTTCTTTAAACAATTGCATCGGTCAACATACAATAAATTAAGTTAT
>JAJOOH010001530.1:0-28404 GCA_029582605.1 Solanum gracilifrons
CCCCCCCCCCCCCCCCCCCCCCCCCCAAATTAGAAAATAAAAACTGCCTGGATTGAGGTACAAAATATACTCACACATAGACACAAACACACACTGTATGTTTAGCTACTTCTCGTCATTCCCTTGGTTATGTTGCTTTTTTGCACGAGATGTCTTTTCAGTCGTGGCTTAAGTACTAAACTGGATTGTAGTGCTAATGGGAGAAACCTATAAACGTAAACTACTTTGCCTAGGAAATAGCATTGTGCATGCCCATCTTGTATGCTTGGTTGGAGAATCAGTAACAAGTAGGCTTGAAGCAAGAAATGCTCTGAGTTTTAAGTTGCACAAGCGAACTTGCTGAACCTTATGTTACTACATATGGCTTGAGTTCGTGTGGTGAGAGATAAGTTGTTAGTAATAAAGTAGAAGAAAGATAGTCGAAACTCGAAAGGTAGTCTCATTCTTTTTCTTTATTGAAGTATGTCTTTATACATATATTCAGATTTTGCTCTAGATAAGGCAAAATTGAGGAACAAGATCCACATTGATGACATTTACTAGTTGGGAATATGTTTGTCTTGTTATAGGACTTCTAATATTGTTACCATTACTTTTATTTATATACATTTAACCTAATTCACTTCTATTGTATTTGGTATCATGATGACATGAGTTGAGCTTATGTGGGGAAGGATTCATATATCCAACTCCAACTTGTTTCAGACTGAGGCGTATTTGTTGTTATTATGTGTTTATACACGTGTCAATAGCCGCATGACAGAATTTCAGACCATGGAGATTTTCAAAAGTCTCTATTCCTAAGAGGGTGAAAATCTTGTCTCCCATACAAAAGCTTTTGGGAATAGAAATTGGATTAATTCAGATGAATGAAAGTTGAGGAAATTGAGCAACATGGACAGTGAGAATTCTATTGGCTTGAGATTGGGGTGTACTTGTAATTGTTGTAGACAAAGAATAATGAACAAGGAGCATACTGAAGTATTGTTTAACAAGTGTACAAATTACAATTATGGTTCAATCATCAAAAAAAGTTGAATTGTTTTATGAATCTTCACGAACCATGTTTTTCAATTTAAGCTCGACTAATGCCAATCAAGAGGAATTGGGTCATTTGCACTTTTGTTCCTAATTTGTGTTGGTTTTTAATTATGTTTCTCGTAATAAATAATCTTTTTTGCAGGGGTATGAGCTTTTATTTTCGTATCATAATATCTCATGTAATGTCCGGGCATGATACTTCAGTTTCTAAAGAACACAAGTTTGATTACTAAAGGGTAGAAATTAAAGACCAACTCATTTAAAGGACAAAATGGCAATTGTGTAAAGCAAACTTTTTAATTTTGCTAACATGAATTTTTTGTCCCCAAATGGATGTAACTCAATTAAACACAAGTATATTGTTTGAACGGAAGATAGTGAATGTGCACACATGCCAAGGGTAGCTCTACCCCACAAGTGTCCTGGAATTCGAAATATACAAACTTAAAATTTTGAATTTGTTATTGTCTAATGTGGGAAAAAAGCAGTCAATAATGCATCCCTCTTTACAGAAGGGGTTGATAACGGTTAGTGTAACTTTTTTGTAGTAACTTGGAATTTTTCAACCTAGTTTAGATTTGGACGAAATCGGAGTCAGTAAGGTCTACGGAAATCTGGTATCAATTGGGTGATCTAATTATGATTTTGATCACATGAGTAGTTAGCTAAAACATTAATGAACCCGTACGACTTTACGGAATTGAATTCGGGTTAGTAGAACTCCCGAAACTGAATTTAGCGTGAATGGGTATGTTTTGAGTGTCATGGGATGAAGGTGTGTTGTGAAATGGGGGTTTGGAACTCTTAATTCGACTCACTGTTTCCGTGCAAACCGTTGTGGCGGAATTATTTCCGCCAAGGCGGGGTCGCTGTAGTGGGATGAGGTCCGTTGTGGCGGGACAACCGCGATTTAAGCCGAAAATAAACCCCAAAATCATTTTATTCTGCAAGTTTCGACTTTGAGAGCTAGGAGACGACCCCAGGCAAGTTCTTGACTGTTTTTCACCATTTTTGAGACTAAATGTAAGGTTTTTACTCCCTGAATCCATGTTTCGATCCGTAGAATGTTTATCGATGGGAGAGGGTTTTGATCTGGACATTATGGTGGAGAAAGCCCTAATCTGGATAGGGGGATCAAGGATTTGATCTAGGGTTGATATTATTGATTAGAATCCGGGTAATTGGGTCTTGTTTATTGATCCTCGTATTATTATGATTGTTTCTAGACCAAGAACAAACAAAAAGAATCCGAATGGGGAAGAATCAAGTTTCTTAGGGGATTCAAGCTTTGTTCGAGGTAGGTGATGGTTGTGATTTCATGTTGTGTGATATATATTTGTTCTTGCTTCATTATAATGCATGTGTGCATGCGAATGTTGCATGGTTGATTTCACTAATCGTAAATGATGATAATTCAATAATTGCATGCCATGAATCATGACTTGATTGTATGATTATGAGAATGTACATTGTGATTGTGATTGTGGCTTGTTGAATGGATCGAGTGTTACGTTCCGACACACTAACTTGATCGGCTGCCACGTACCGGCATAAACATTGGAACGAGTGTCACGATCCAACACACTAACTTGGAACGGGTACCACGTACCGGTACACTAATTATTTGGGTGTGGGTTCCATGAGAGGACCATTGACTTGACATAATTGTATATCTTGAGAATTGAGAAATTGTACGCTGTTCGTAAATGATGTTGATATTGTATATGTTCGGTGTGTGCATGTTATTATTATGTTGTAATGGCTTATATATATTGCACTTATTGGGATAGCCGTGTGATCCTACCAATACACTGTGATTGTGTACTAATACTGCACTTGCTTTTTCTCTGTTAAGTACTTGGCATCTTCAAGCGGCTATTGACAGACCTCGTTTAGAAGATCAATGATCGTTAGAATTCAAGGGTGAGCCAGTTCTTCCGGGCTGCCATGAGTTCTCTTTTCGTTTATGTCCCCATTCCAGACTTAGACTAGTACATTAGGATTTTCTTGTGTTAAATTGGGTTGTACCCATTTTCTTAGACTTGTTGAACTTTAGATGTTTTGGTACATTGACTTTCAGGTTCTAGATACACCTTCCGCATTTGTTTGATTAGACTTTTGGAGTTTATGGGAACTCTATTTTTCCTTAGCATTTAAACCTGCTTCTGTATCTTTAAATGTCTTAGTTTTGATTAGGTTGTGTAGTTCGTTGGTTAGTTAATTAGTATTAATGGTTCTCCCATAGGAGAGTTAGTGTGGGTGCCAATCACGATGGCTCGGATCGTGACAGTTAGACACATTGTTTTCTTTCGAGGTTTTTGGTCTAATATTTTCAATTCAAGTCGAAATAAGAAAAGTTACAAGCACCACTAGACTCATGCGTTGATTGAACGTTATTAGGGTCTGTTGTTTTTTCTCACTCAAATAAGAAGGTGACACCCTATATACAGTGACGTAGTTCAGAACATGTTTTTGTTGATCTATGATTTTATTGGGGTTTAGGAAATAGTGCTCGTTTACAAGGCCTCAACGTGAATTTTTGCTATATAATTGATTAAGATAACGAGAGTTACAGCCAAAGTTTCTTACTAAGCTTCATTAAGTGAGCTAACTCTTCATGTTCGTTATCATTCTCATTTTGGGGCTTAGATACTTCTACCTTAGATTGTTCCAATAACTACCATTAGAAAACAATTGAATTATATAACTTTTACTGATTTGATCATCAAGGGTCCATAGCTCAGTGGTAGAGCATTTGACTGCAGATCAAGAGGTCACCGGTTCGAACCCGGTTGGGCCCTTCAAAATCATTACCTTTTTTTTTTGGTTACTCAACTTCATGTTAATTAATCACGTTTATTTTTTGGTTACTCAACTTTATGTTGATTAATCACGTTTGAAAGTTACTAAAGTTCATGTAATCAATTTCCTTATTATCGAAAAGATATCTTCATATTGCAATTGCAATTTCAATCGGTTAGGTGGTCGTTAATGCTAAAAATAGGGTGTTATTCAAAGGTAACCACAATATAACAAGAGTGTATGTGTATGAGTTTAGGAAAACTATAGAACTTGATGATTTAACAATATATCCCGTACGATTCCATAAGCGGGATCTAGCGATGTACACAGACCTTACCCTACTTTCCCATAGACCCTCAACTCAAGAACAAAATTGAATGACTGAAAAAAAGAAAACTAATAAGCAAACACACAATAGTTCAAGAAATGAAAGTAAATCTTTTGTTGTACCATTCCATCAATACGGTAAATTTTACTCTAAACATTCATAAGCTACTGAATAAAAATGTCTCTCAAAGAAATACCTTTGTCAACATGAGACTATATGACTTTCCTGTACATGTACACTTCTCTAGTTCTCTACAAAATACACAACTCATTACACTATCAAAAAAACTGCCCCGAGATTTACCGAGGGGTGTGTATTAGTCACTGGAGTTTAATACCTTTAGCCATTGCTGCTTCTTTAACAGCTTCTGAATTTCCTTCAGCCTCTGACAAACTGAGAGAAGATTTCCACAGCATTACAGAGAATGGATATATAGACAGAGCTCTCTTCAGGAAACTGACGGATAGGGACGGGGAACCTGTAAGATCATGCAAAATATCTGCAGCTTCTACCCATACATATTCTGGCGCAACAGGAACAGCTTGAAATAATGCACTTATCAATAGAGCACTTCCCCAGAAGGAGACGCCACCAGAAGCGTTAGCTGGACTTGAGGTTCTCGTTAACTGCTTGCATACACAAATTGCCAGATGATAGTTGGAAGGAAGTATCCCCATTAAGCTCTCAACCATGTCGACAAAGTTGGTGAGTTCGTCTTTCTTTTCAGGTAAGAGAGATGGACCATACCATGCTTCCAGAACTGTGTTGACCATGGAAGGCTCCAATGACACCGGACATAACAATTTGCCAACTAGCTGCCGGACTCTAGGCTTCTTAATTCTTTGGATGAATTGTCTGGACAATGGCTCAGATGTTACGGAAGCACGCTTATCAGCCAAATAACCAGACAGAAGTCTCAATACTTTCCCATCATTGTCCAAATTCTCTGCACGCGGAAACAAAAGACGTTCTCTCACACAGTGATTGTAACTGTCAGCAGAAGCAGACTCCAATGCCCTATCAATGGCTAATTGAGCTTCAGTGTAGTCATTTTGTAATAACTTATAGATGGAACAGTTCAGCATACCAAATACATAATCATTCGGGCTAGAATTGGAAAAGAGAGCAGCAATATCAGATACTGAAGCAGACTCTGGTAAAGACTGGGTGTTGTCACTATCTACTGCATCCAGACAACTATTTTGAGAATATCTGTGTTTCCATGAAAACTGGAACCATCGAGCCATTAATCCCTCAACAAAATCTCTTTTCCTGTCTTGGAGTGCGCATTGGACATACTGGTTCCAAATACATTGCACTCCAGGAACTTCATCAAACCAGTTATCTAAAGCATCTTCAAAACCTTCAAAACTTCCATCTGCAAAATCATACTCTGCCCGAGCTAACATCAGAACAAGTTCTAGACATGATGGATACAACATGACATAGTTCTCTAACAAACTCTTACTACATTCTAAACCCTTAAGCACCACTACACATCTAACGTGATTGACCGAGAACAGGTGTGCTGCCCTGAGATTTGCTTCATCTTCAAGAGACTCTCTATCGATGTATAATGCTAGAGAATCTACTGCTAATTCCATCAGAGAGACACCACGTTGCTTCTCATCAAAGGTCAAGTCAGTAGACGGCCAATCTATGGAAGAAAGTTCTTTCTGATATTCAAATCGCTGCAGAACTGTAACAGGAAGTTTCCTGTACACAACCAAGTAGACACAACAGACCCAGAAAACACATTTATCAGAAATGGTTAAGCATGTAATGATATCAGGAAAAGACAGTCTGAACGGGCTATCAGATTTCTCTTCTGTGGGATATAGCTCATTGATTTTATCAATGGCTGTAGCAATATTCCCAGACATGCACAGACAATTCATCATCTGCAAAAGTATATCCAATATGCCATCACTGGCGAAAAGAGCGTTTCTGTCAGATACAGATGCATGGCGACACAGGGCCAAGAGTGCAGCATCATACGCAGCCAACCTCTCATCCAGCTGTGTTCGACCATTTATATATAAAAGCCAGAGTTCGTAAGAACCTTCAGTGTGCTCAACCTGGATTGCAGAATAAGAAGTTTTATCAGTATCTATGTGGATAATGAAGGTAATCATAGACAAACTCACAAGTCAAAGTAAAACCTCCGCTGAAGTGGATTTATGACAATTTTTCAGGAAGCCCATCTATCAGGATGAAGGCTAATACATAACTTGGAGAAGGGGCCTAAAACTAGGGGCGGGCATATGGTTCGGTTTGGTAAAAGAGAAAAACCAAAACAGAACCGAAGTTAATTCAGTTTGGTTCGTTTTTTTTTGGTTTGTACCTTTTATGTTGGGTTTTTGAACATGACATAATTACATCAATTTGATAAGGATATGTGATAATTACATTTGACTTCCAGAATTGAGAAGATACTCCTACAGTAGAATGCAGTGGATGTGTAGAATAATATATCTAAAGTCAAATAGGCATTGGAAAAGGAACGAATTCAAATATAAAATAAAATTCTTTTTTTTTTGTGAGACATCATTGCAAATTAGATGGCGATTTATAAAATGCTTTTTCAAACAGTTAGCCATGCTAATAAATTTACTGCCCATTTTGCAAAAGTAAAACATCATTTCCCACGTTGAGAGGCAACTGAAATCAGAAATAGCATATGTATGCAGAAGTTCAGTTATTCGGTTTAATCGGGTTCTCTACCGAATCCGAGCCGAAAAACCAAAATTTTGAAAACTTTAAACCAAAAAAACTGAACCAAAATAAATTTAAAAAAATTCAGTTCGGTCGGTTTTCACGGTTTTAACCTAATAAGGTGTAAAACAAACTGGTGTTCTCTGATGCAATTAAAAAAATATTTGGCGCACCATCAAAGCAATTAACTACCATATTCCTATGCCTATAATGTACAAAACTACAAATGTTTTTCAGCGCATAAACTTCCTAATAGTATTAACACCTTGAACCAACTAAAATATTCTGTTTTTACAGTAGTAGAGTTCAAAGTTGAAATACTGCATACCGCACATTTGAACATGTCATCCTTCCCAACGGACTTCTGACTGCTATAGTAAAGTAACAGGTAAACAATCCAGACAACTGCTGACGTAGGATCAACTTCCAAAGCTCGAGCAAGGAGTTTAAGAGCCTACATGTTTTCGCGAAAATTAGAAGGATGAGAATACTGACCATCCAAATATCTAACCCATAATCACCACCAAAAAACATACCTGTAACCTTCCCTTCGGTTTATTAGCCTCCTGACTGAGATTAAGAAGAGCCATCTCTACAATCTGGTCATCATCAGCGGATAGTTCCTTGCATGGACCCTGTTAAGTTATTAGAAGATTAGATACAGCGCTGACAGCACGTGCCAAGGAAGGGCATCAACTATTTATCTGCTTGCAAGGAAGGTTGAAAAAAACCTTGCTTGCTGCATAGTGAACTCGATCCTATACAAGGACAGGGAACAAAAAGGAATATTCCACCATTGATGACTAAAAATCCAGATGATGAAACTCCTATAGCGGAAGAAGGCTAGGAGCATTATAGTGAAATGGGAAGTTAAAAGAGCTCCCAGAAAGGACCTAGTAGCATGATATAAAAGGTAATAACCAATAACACAGCATTTGCATTCTTTAGATAGATTCAGATGCCTCGACAAGTAATTACAAACGTTCCCAAAGAAAAATAAAAATAGAATATGACCCAGAAAACCAAAATAAATTTAAGTTCAAGAGTTCGTACAATCACCAAATTCTTCTCACAGACAGATACTGTTTTGGCAAGCAGCAAGGAGATGCAAAATGATTTTTCTTGATTCATGTATGGAAAAATAAAATTAATACTTCCACAGATGCACTGGTATTTCAAAAGCAAGTCTTCTATAATAGTTGATAAAAATAAAAGTTCAGCTTTTTCCAAAAGCGTTATATAAGTAGCTAAAAATCATCTTTTTTCCTCCCCTCTTTTCATCCCCCACACTCATGCATTATTAGAAAAGAACAGGATGATTCGACAAACCGATGATCCATTTCTGCTTTGAAAATAAAGTGATTGCCTATTCCAACCACCCTGGACCTCAACACGAGCATTAGCGCCATGAAATAACGACCCGTCAAATGGTAAATCAGTGGGCAGGTGACTAGAGAGAACAAAGGTAAGACTGAAACACTTCACCCAAAGTTGGCTGTACTCATGACTTAGAATGGATTTACATGACTGCAGATCAGCTTTCAGAACATCCAAGCCAACCAAATAAGTTGGGGGAGCCAAACCAAGGCAGTCAAGTGACTTGGTAAGAGTTCTTTCGGCAGAAGATAGTTGTCCTTGAGTTGGTGATCCAACCCTGTCTACAGAAGAAAACATGAAACAAAAATTTAACTCCACATGTTGGACATGAAGGAACTGTCAGGATATCTTACGCATTTCAAACAGAAGATCCATACCATTGTTATCCAATGCCACCTTCATTCTACTGCCAGAAGAGTAGTCTCTAACATGTTGCCAAGAACACTCGGGATTATTGCATTTTCCCCGAAGTTCAAAGATACAAAGTGGCCAAAGCGGGTCAATGGTAAAATTGCAAGAGTAAGACCCACTCTTACTGCCAATTAAATCCAGTGAAGCTGCTTCAACTGACACCGCACTTGAAATGCTTGGAATGGCGCTGCTACCAAAATTGTCTTCCCCCTGATCATGAGAAGTTTGTACAATGGAATTTCTAATCTGTAATTTGAGTAAATCCATGGAATCTGAAGCCTTAAAGTCTAAGATAGCACTCTTCAAAATAGGATATGAAAAGGTGAATGAGCTTGCGAACGGAGATTTGTCATCGCTTGTGGTGATACAACTATCTAAACAAATATAAGAGGAAGGGGATGCAGAATTAGAACCAAACTTCTCATTGTTGCACTGATGGTCCACCTCAGCAGGCATCTTAAACATCGTACTCATCACATCACGACCTAATAAAAAGTTCAAAAGGAAAGAGAAATAAAAAAAGTTGGCTCAAACAGAATAAAGAATGTCAATCTCTGAAATAATATGAATTCGTGATAAACATTCTGGAGAATTGAAACCAAAAGTGTACAAAAATAAGAAAGAAAACAGTTGCTCCTAACAACTAGTACAACCGTACAAGTGATGTAACAGAATGAATTTTGCCTGTCCAGGAAACTACATCAAATAGTGGATATGGTGAGAAAAACCAAACCAGCTAAGCTTACCATATATGCAATACAAGCTAGTTCACGATAACAACTTGATTATTATCACACTCACGTTAAATCTGCTGTTGCCAAGAGTCTTTTTAGTCTTTTTAGAGATTTGTATGTCTGTCAAAATAAGTTCAAGGATGTAGAGAACCTTTGGCTTTAAAAAACCCTTAATTTGTTTTAAGAAAACAAAGTACTCATTGAAATGAAATGGACCCAAATAGAGCACAACAAATACAAAGGATTCACATATGCTGAACCCAACTAGTTTGGCATTGAGGTTGATGGATCGTTTGACATCATATATATTTTTCAGCTACAACATCCACTTAACTATTGAGTAGTACTTGTAATATGTCCTTTGTATACAGGATACTGTGCATCTTACTAAATCCATTTTATTACATTCTATTAGAAGTATTTGTTGTTTATCTAAAAGCATCACACTACCAAATAGCCAAAAAGGTATTTTAGTGTTTAAGAAAATTCTGATTTACAGATCATATGCACACATAGGTCAAATTGTGATCAACAGAGATGAGCTACTGCAGAGAAAGATGTCCATAAAGGACCACTACCTTGAAAGTCAGATCCTTGTTGTGGCTCAATCTCTCGCTCTGAATCGGAGCATAATCTATCACCTATTACCACCCTTCCTACAAGCTCATTATTTTCTGTTCTTCCTTCAGCTACAGCTTCCAGGCTCTCTTGTGGGCACTCCTTCTGGCACAAAGTTCTCATCCTTAGTCTTTCAAAAAGCTGAGAGCGCAAAGTTGCTTCAAGGATTAAAGAATCCTGAGAATTATCCATTGTTGATTGCCCCTCTGATGCATTGTTCGTATTCTTGTCCATGTCAACTATGGATTTTTCCTTTCCTTGAAAGTCCAGATGGTTTTCTGGAGATTTATCTTCGAACAGAAATGTCCCTTCATCCTCATTTCGAGACATACTGAAATCCTCAGAAGGGGAGCACATGTTATTTGCACCATTATCTTCCTTATGAGGCTTGAATGTGACACAATCAGGCTCGCTGCAAGGATCAGATGCCAAATTGTAATGCTCTTGAACACTGGAGACATTTTGAAGAGCGACATTATTTGGATGGACATTTAAATTGGATTTATGTTGATTGTTAAAGTCAAATGTAGGTTGCACTGCACAACTTGAAGAGGGAATTGAATGCAAATTAACATCAGAAATTGCAGGTAAGGAGCCCAATCCAATTCCAGTTTCATCAGGAGACCCACAAGACAGTAACAAATTTGGATTTCCCATCATAAGATCTCGAAGCTGGGCTGAGTATTGTTCTCTTCTACTGTATAGGTGAGAGCATCTAGCGTTAGCTTCGATCAAGGCCCTTTGAGCCTTTCGGTAAGATTTCAGAGCATTTCTTTCTTCAATCTCGCACTTGCGGCGATATTCCTGTGCTTCTTCCAGTTCTTTATCTTGAAGTTCTTCTAAATTCAACAGTGGTTGCAAGTCTATTCTGCTGCTTCCACTAATATTCGGCTTGTCACAGAAGTTCCAAAAGCTTGGAAAGTTCAGAGATGTCTTTCACAAGGGGAAAAAGAACTATCAGAAATATGCAATTCTAAGCTTTGGTTATAGAAAAAGAAGGGGAGAAGAAAAACACAGGAAAGAGGAAGACTGAAAAAGGCAGAAACGTACAACATTGGCCACAGCATTGCTGCCTGCACCATGGGTAAAGGCTGCAATATTGTTACCATCGGGAGAAGGTTTCTGTGTGTTTTCATTAGATCTGACTAGATTGCTGCCGCTCTTTTCAGTTAAATTAACACCAGCAAGCCCAGAACTCACTTTCTTCTGTGAAAGAGGCTGATTGTACTGACTACATAGTTCAGCAGCATGCTCTGCCTTGTCCTTAGAATGAAAAAAGGGGAAAAGGTAACAACTATCCATGAAAAAAGTACACTAGCACAATCAAATGCACATGAAGCTAACACGAGTTGACAAGAGACAATAAAATATCTGCAATTTAAGTTCCCCGAAAATCAATATATAGATGCAATACAGAAAGCATGTTTTGACTAACCCCCCACCACACCACGCACACAAAAAAAAAACCTACGCTATCACCAGTATATACAGCTTAAAAAAAACAATGACAAAAATCAAGCCTTCCTACTGTGTGATCTTTCCTGTTAGAAAAAAGGAAGGATAGCTTTATCCATTTCGATAAGTTTGCACCTCGGAATCATGCAGTGGAAACTAAGTTGAAACAAATGAAATTTCATATAACCACCATCTCACAACAACAACAAAAAAAAAGAGTAATTTCATATGTTCACTTTCAGAATCCAAGAGGAAGTTGGTATTATCGGGTAATTTCCTTCCCATAATACTCAACTACATCATCGTTTAATGGTCAAATTCACAAGTCAGAAACAAAATTAATAGGAAAAGAAAAATTTGATAAATGCCCGACCAGAATTGATACAGTGGAAGTGACATTATAGCAAATGTATCAGAATGTTGCATATACAAACATGCTAGGTCCAGGATGAGGAAATCTAGGAAAAAACTTAAACCATGAATAATACAAAACCTCAGCTTAAATGAAAATTTTGGAATGGAAAGCATTGAATCTCGTCATAAAGAGTCATTATCCTTCATTTACAAAATGCCCCTTACTAAGCAAATTGTAGTGGTGGCCAGGAAGAAGAAACAAAGTTAATAGGACAAGATTATATACCTAGATCATTTAGGAATACATAGTAAACAAAGTTTGTTAGGCAAGACCCGTCATTTTAGCTTGTCGATCCATCCTATTTCAAACGAATTGGACCTTTAACATTGCTAAAATTTTTACGCTCCAATGAATTAGGTAGATAATTTGTGTGGGCTCCCTTTGAAAAAAAAACCTCTCTTAATGAGGCGACATAGCAGCTTAACTATAAAAAAATTGAAGTCATAACAACAGATGATATACGTAGGAATAACTAAGAACATGGATGACGTAATATAGTCCTGGATGGGGCGACATACTCCAAGTATAAGCGAAGAAGGAATGTCAACAATATCAAAACTTCTCATGCTTGATCCTAGGGACTAATTGCTTTGGCTGAATAGAAAGGAATGGACAAGAATGAGACTGCACTTAAGAGTCAAGACAGTACCTTATTCACCATTCCATCTCTATTTATTTCCTTCCCATTCTAACCCATTGCCCCTTATCACAGGCCTCAAGGTAGTCCATACAACCAGTGCAAGATAATGAAGAACAAGAAAAGAAAAACTAATCCAGAGAACCTGATAATGAAGAACAAGACAAAGAAAGTACAACCTCTATTTTTAATATTTCCAAGGGTGTCTTTAATTTCCAAGAGGAAACATTATTGGATTTACGGGCCAAACCTAAAAAATCAAACTGTTGACAAATAGTTATTCTAAGGCTTTTATCAGATTATATCAATGTTTTATTAAACCCCTATGGAAACAAGCACCTTATACTTTATAATATCTGCATAGGCACTTAGATTAAGCATCTCTTGCCAAAAGGCTAGACAATTATTTCAATCCACTTGGCACAGAAATTTTATCTTCACTATCTTACCTCTGGAAGATACCGTCTTCTAAGTGCAGTAGTTGCAGTAATAGAGGAGAAAACTTTTACTAAATGGAAGACTTTTGGGCTAGTGAAACTAAGTTCAAATCCACACAAAGGCTCCATGCGCCAAAACGATATTGAACCAGTCATTCAATGCCCATTCTCACGCTTGATGTTAAAACATGAAACATAGACAACCAGATGGGGATTATTGTGATAAACACGAGAATTTACCAATTTATTGGCAGTTTTACTTGCAATTTCTTTTGATGAATTGCTGGAACTCTGATTGAGATTCCTTATGGTATCTATACCTGTGGCAATAAGCTCATTTGAATTACACAGCAACTAATGTCATTAAAAGAAAGTTGCTTGTATATATAAATAGAGTATGTGTACCATTTTTGAGAGTGAGAGATGGATTTGTTGAAGAAGAAGCACCCTGATACTCTTTTTGTTTCAGTTGTCCAGCAATGACTGAACAAGACGGATATTTTTCTCCAGGACTGCTATGATCAGCTGGTTCCAGTTGATTGGAATCCTTTAATGCACACTTTTCTGATCCTATAACCATAGACATAATTTCATGGGAGTTTGAGGCACCCCAACTTGGATTCGGCGAAATAATTTTTTGGCGTTTCTTATCTGGTTCTTGTAGTTCTCGCAAATTATCATTAGTAGTTTCTCTAGATGCCCTCACCACCAAATTCCTTTTACTGACAACATTTACATCCCTACACGAAGCTGAAGTTAACTTTTTGGTATTCTGTAATTTCTCGAGATTTAATTGATTCTCGCGAATCGCGATCATTTGGCGCAAGTCATGAAGTTTACTAGAGTTCAGATGTACATTTGCTCTTTTCCCATGGTCAAGATTAGCTACCTTATTTGGATTGTTTAACTTTGTAGAACTATGCAAGCGGGCAGCATTTCCATAAGTGCCTCCATTAGGTTTGGTCAATAAAGAAGAAACATTCTGACTTACAGCCCCTTTGCTTGGCATCAACTTTGCCTCATTTCTAGTAATCTTTAGCAATTTCTGAGGTCTTCGAGGAGCAGGTGCTGGTGGTTTAATAAATTTATCCTCAGCCAAGGTTCTGTTTTTACTTGCTGAAATCTTCTTCCGTCCAGAATTTTCACAGTCACTGCCACTTTCATCTGAGAAGCTTATCAGAAATGGTACAAAATGCTCTCGATTCTTTTTAGAACTCTTCAGATGAGCTGATTCATGAGGTGCACTAGAAGGCACATCAATTGAGTAACCCATTTTGCGGGAAGAAGTATTTTTTTCTGCAAAGCATGCAGGAAAAAAAAATATAGCAAATAAGTCGTGGGGCAGTCAGATAAGCAAGAAATGTAATTAAAGACCAAACAAATTAAGTAGCAAGTTCCATAGATTAAATGGAATGTAGAACTAGAAGAATATGAGTTATAACCTCTCATCTAGTTACCTTTCCTTAGCATACGGGGGTGGGAGGACTATGAACCAAGGAAGGAGAAGAGTTGTACCAAAAGAATAACTTTTTATATATTTTTTAACCTTATTTTTAATCATATGGTTTTGTAATACCACGTGCCAAGAGAAGCACCATTGCCAAGTGTATTCAATATAATAATAAAATTTATTCAAAAAAACACCAGAGTAAATTCAATCAATTAACAGCCACGCATGGAAAGTAAGCTTAACAACAATGTGCATATATGATGATGGGATGGTTTGATCAAAAAACTGTCACCAGTCATTCCTAGTAGGTAGATGAAACCCCGAGGATTCAAAATACATATAAATGTTTTAATATTCGAGCTTAACGACATACCTGCCTGGGTATCCTGAGAATTCTCATTCACTGTATCAACGTGAACCTGCCGCTCCAGTGGAGCAGCAACACTGCTCGTAAGCTGATCGGTGGAACAAACATTTTGATCCTGTCGAAAACAATTCTCAATCAACTCAATACTACTGTAGTTTGATAACCCGGAATAGCTCCTATTTGCCCCATAAAAAAATTTATACACTCACCATTGTAGAAACTCAATAATAAATAAAGTTCACACTTCACAGGCACTCAAAGCAACACGAAGGTGAAAGAAAAGACACGAGGAAAGACATTTTACTTCACATCAAGGCAGTAACAACTAAATTCAGGAGGATTTCAAAGCAACACAAAGGTGAAAGAACAGAATATAGGGGGAAAATCTTCACATCTAGAACTTACTTGATTTTGAACTTTAAATGATGCTTCTCTAGAATCTTCTCATTTTCATACAAAATGTAGAAAATCTCTAAAACCTAACTAATCGCTTTTGTATAACCGTGTTGTCCAGGTCAACTTCCTAACACCTACTAATTTCACAGGCATTTGCTACCTCCCACCAGCACAAGTACCGGATATAAACCCTAATTAATCTTATACGACACATTATTGAGTATCAGAAAATAAATTGGGATTGAGGTATAGTTTTCTCCTTCTAGGAAGACATTAAAATGCAAATAAAAAACAGTAGTAAATGAAACTATGCAAGTATACATCTAGAAAATGATGAATTTAAAGTTTAAAACATAGAGCTAGCAAAATTGAGCTGCTATTTCGAGTAAATGAAGTTAAATCAATAGTGATGAATAGAAATAGAGAGGTAAATGAGAGATGTTTACATCGTTATCAGATGCAGTAAGTTCTCCTTCTTCTTTGCTTCCTGAGGAATAATTGTTGTTCAGAAACGAAGATTCTCCTCTTCCTCCTCGTTCCTCAGTAGGTTTTTTTACCGAATGCTCTACGACCTGTTTCTTCTCTTCGTCGATATTCACCATTCGAGCCCAATCTCTCTTTCTTTCTCGCGCGCGCGCGCTCTAGCTTTCTCTCTCCTGTTGCAATGGCGAAATTAAAGGGAATTTTTGGTGATGAAATTTTGAGTCCTATTTAACAAAAAGTAAACAAAATGGTTCTTTCTCGGGATCCACTATTTTGGTCACTAATATGCAAATAAATAAAAATAAGAACAAATAATACTAGTCGTATTACTTTTTACATTTAGTAAGTATATTTTTTAATTTACTTGACTCCTAAATTTAAAATAAATATTTCATATTATTTGTTTGAGGAAATGGAGCGATTTTTTTTCTCATACTATTCTTAGTATCGTTTTTGTTATAATTTATGTGACACAATTTTAATTTAGTACAAAATTAAAAAATATGTGATATAAAATAACTCATACATATTTATGTGTTTACCAATTATTTCACTAAAGATAAAAGTAAATTCTTTTTGAAGCATACTAAAAAAAAAGATACACATAAATTAAAGCAAATGGTGTATTGAAAAATTACATAAAATAGTAATTCTAGAGTAATAGTAATCAAATTTAAAGTTCGGCGTATCATTAAAAGGGTCAATTTACCTTTTTAAAATGCATATTTAGTTAAAACTTTCTTAAGAGGTATATTGAGCGAATATGGATCAGCTAAAATGAAATGGAGGAATAGTTTACTAAATAAATTTACGGTCATAAGATTTAATAATATTTTACTTTCTCCGTTCTTATTTATATGTCGTACTTGCTAAAAATAGATGTTCCTTAATACTCCCTCCGTCCACAATTGTTTGGTTGGTATACTAAAAATAGATGTCCAAGATTAATTGTCAATTTAAACAATCAAGAAATAATTAGTCAATTTTTTCCAATTCTGCCCTTAATGATAGTGTAGTTCAATTGAAAAGTTATGTAGACTTTTGGTATTCTTGATATAATATGGTTATATTAGTCAAATTACACCTTGTATTAAATTTTCCTTAAGAAATGTGCATAACCTTACCCTAACAAACAATTGTGGACGGAGGGAGTACTTGTTATATCACAAACCAATGCATAAATAAGACTATTCTTCCAATTTTACCTTTGAAAGTGATTAGTCATGAAAATATACATTTGACCAATATTAAAAGACTAACTTGATTAATTTGTATTCATCTTACACTCTAAATAAAGGTATATTAATAAATTACTTAATTTATCGTAGAAACGTAAAATCAAATAAATAGAAACAAAAGAAGTAACATATTACACACTAAGATGTAAAGAGATATGATTGAAATTTCCATAAGAGGTTTGAAAGGTCCATACTCCATAGAGTAATCACGAAGCACTCTTGTTCATGATTTCTTATTATTCCAAAAATATTAATATTATTATATTCCAAAATAGTTGTCTTTTAAGATTTTAACAAGAAATCAATTTTATTCTTTAAATTTTACCCTTACTTAATCAAGCACCCATCAATTAGCTATTTTTTTTATTATAGATATAAATAAGTAGAAACACTTGCTAACTTTCAACAAATGAAAATTTTCTTCAAGTATATGTCCAAATTAATAACAACTAAGTTTGAAACACAAAAAATGTGAGAAACTCAATCATTGGTAGCTGCCCTTGTGTAATTCCACTTAATAAGGCAAAGCCATTTTCAATGTACTGATGAATTTGGTGTGTTCCTCTATGAATTAAGCCTTGTTAAAATGGGTTAAAGTTCTTCATTCGTTGGAAAAGCAAAACAAATTCATAGATGCAGGAAAAGATCAAACTTCGGTTCAAAACAACTAATTAGACAGTTTCTCATTATCAAGAGATGAAAAGAACCAGTTTTGAAGCAATTGAAACACAGAAATAAGATACATTTTCCACAAAATAAAACCATTCTTCACATTCATAGCCATAAAACGACCAAATTCGAAACACAGAAACAAGATATTTCATAGATTCAGACGCATAAACAAAACTAAAATACTACTAATACCCAATAACCCAGATCTATAGTCTTAACCACCGAAACCATAGAGAGTCCTTCCTTGTCTCTTCAAAGCATAAACAACATCCATAGCAGTAACAGTTTTCCTCCTAGCATGCTCAGTGTAGGTAACAGAATCACGAATCACATTCTCCAAAAAGATCTTAAGAACACCTCTTGTCTCTTCATAAATCAACCCACTGATTCTCTTTACTCCACCTCTTCTCGCCAACCTCCTAATAGCAGGCTTGGTGATTCCCTGGATGTTGTCACGAAGCACTTTGCGATGACGTTTTGCTCCACCCTTGCCTAATCCCTTGCCACCCTTTCCACGGCCAGACATTTTTGAGAAGTTTTGAGAGATAATTCAGAGAGAGAAATGAGAGATTTGATGACGGAGAGGTGAGCTGAGCTAGGGTTTATATAAAGGGGGGAATTTTTTGGAGGGGGTTGAAATATTTTGAGCGGAAGATATAGGCGGTTGATGAATTTCTGCGAAATTTGAAATGGACGGCTAAAGATTGCGATCCGCGTGATTGCTTATGGGTTATTGTGGACCGTTGATTAAGTGGAATTCAACGGATTGTAATTGTTTTGTTCTCACATGGATCGATGACGTGGATTGTGCTTACCAGCTCAAAGTAATTTATGATTAGTCAAATTTGATACTAACTTTATAATTAATAGAGGTAAAAATGGTAAACTCATTATGTCAAAAATTATTTTCTTAATAGGTGTCAATTCAAAAGTGAATAAGTAATTAGGTACAGAGGGAGTAGGTTAAACGAGTAGTAATTTTTCAAATTCATTTTCTTTCTTTTGAAAAAAACAAGTGATTGTTATGATCAAGAAAAAATGATGTGTAACAACTAAAATTATACTCATTATTCATCAACAGCATGACCTTAGATATAAGATTATGTAGCTTGAGGATTAGAGTAAAAAATTAGTAATAAATAGATGGTTGAATATTATTTATTTTTTCTTAACAATATTGTTATTATTACTATCGTATTAGATTATTCTTTATTTTAGTATTAGTTGTTATTTCCTTTGATTCGGCTATTGTATTATATGTTGTTTCTACTATTCTCTTTTTATTTGTTTTTAGCATGATTTTTTTATTATCTTGTGTTGTTAATGTTTTTTTCACCATTGTTTCCAACATGATTTCTTTATTATTTGTTTTCTTTTTATATTTGATGAGATATGTTTTACTTAAATAAAGAGGTATTGAATTCAGGATCTCCAGCTCCATAAGATAGGGACAAGATTGTATACGCATTTCCCTATCTAAACTCCGTTTGTGAAATTACAATGATACATATTGTTGTTATTTTTAGTTCTGAATCTTTATGATTCAAATCTTAATTATTAAATATGTTTTTATATTAATTATTCAAATTTATTTAAACTTATAAAGTGATTGTAAAATAGAAGGATCAAAGGGTTATACTAATCACAATTAACCTCTTGATGGTGTGAATTTGTATGTGTTGGTTCGTCGGATGCAGCATCAGTCCTTCAAAAATACTACAACTCTCTGAAGTTATGCAATGGGCCATCACACCTGTGAGGTTGTGATTTGTGACGGACCGTCAGATGCTAGCCTCGGATTTCTACTTTCTGTTTTTAAATTTTAAATTTTCTGAAACTATAAATATAAGTCTATTCCTTGTTTCATTAATTATGAGTGACTAAACCTTACAACGGATTGTGGAATCCATGCCGATTTGACCTAAAACTAGAGTTTTTACAGAATAAATCGTGTGTTGTATCAGCATACCTTACAATCTCTTTCATTTTAATTGACCTCTAATGACTTCAAACATTAAAACTTGCCTTGAGTTTAGCTTGTTTGAGTAAAAAGGCTAAAACCTGGAAGAAGAGTTAATAACAATAATTCGAGGATCTAGACTCGTCTAATAGTTAATGTTATAGCAAGATTACCCAACTTGAGAATCTATCTATCAAAATGATGGTGAACATTTTTAGTTCGAATGAATAGAAGTCATATACATTTGATTTGGTTGAGAAGCGATTTAGTGTAGGTTAAATTTGACAGACATACTAACAATGTAAGATAAAGTTTTGTAATTAACGCGAGAATGATCAAGCAGTCTTGGTGAACACAATCCTAATTAATTCTCTTTGATTGATTCTAAACTAAATGATATTGTTAATTGTTATTTATCGAAAAGTGAACTTTAGACCAAAATCAAAATTTCTCATATTTCCCATTATGTTTCGGAAATCAATAACTAAAGTAAATAACCACATACACTTAGTTTACGTATTATTCCTCGTGGAATTCGACCTCTACGTAGTTGTGTTCTATATTTGACAACGACCGCTTTATATTTCTTAATTGAGGTGTAAATTTGGGCTTATCATGTATACAAATAATATCAAAATATGATGTACTAGTAGTGTTGGAATTGGTAATACTAATATTAATCATATTGACATTCGTTATGCTGAGATTACTTCATGATGTAATGTTTGATAAGTGGCTTATTGAAAATAACAGGCATTACATAATTTCTAAAAAAAAATTGCTACGAAAATACGATGGAAAGGATGTGAATTTTTTTTTAGGAACGATTGTGTCTTTATTCATACTAATGCATATCCTAAAAAACATTAATATCGTATTGTTAATATTTTGAATTGTCATGTATTAATAATACGTAGCACAATACCTTAAAGTATATCAAATAAAATATTAGTAATACACAAAGTTAACATGAATTATTGTAATACATCTTACCAAACGACCCCTATAAGTATGACTATAGAAATAATATTCTTATTGAGTGATTCATTAATGACTTGATGAACATCATAACCAGAAAAGCGTGCTGAAGTTTGTTACAACTTGAGAACTCAAACAACAATTGTGATGAAAATTAGATGGGATATAAGTGGGAAAAAAGACTTTTACTTCTTCTAATTCTAAAGTAACATTTTTCTTATCACGCGCGTCATAATAATCGTTATTCACATATCCCAATTTTAACTATCATGTTGAATCTAAATTCCCAAGAGTCTATTGGTCTACGAAACTTATTGTATTAGGTCACCAATGATCGACTGGACACATGAGACTGTCTTGTACTAATGTAGCTTGTCAAAGTAAGTTCAAAATTAGCTTTCTTGGGAATACCTTGATTTACCCAATAATATAGTCCTTACTTATAACTTAAATCTAACTAGATTTGTTTTATCACACGTTTATCATTTGAGTCATCCACACATCTAGACCATATTTTATCAAACAACTAGATACTACAAGCAACTATAATCATTAGCCAACATCACCATGCACATCCAACATCTACACGACTTCATCATTGTCAAATACTCCTAATTAAAGCACGAGAAAATTCCATGAATTGTTAGTGGTGCTAAAAACTCTAACATTTTTTCACTTTAAGATATGAAAGTTTAAGTTTCATGGATTGTTTTTATTTTTAAAAAAAATTATGGATTGTTATGGAATTTGAAACGTCAATACTACAACACATTGTCAATGCTCCTAACTCGTTATTTCATGTTTATTCAAATATTATTTTTGTATTAACAATACATATATTTAATTACATTCGAAACAATTGATAAACTTTGATTGATGATTCCAAAAAGGGCAAGTTACATTTGACCGATCGACTAAAAATAATTACATTCGCTAGCCAAGTATATAAAAATATAGAAAATTGTATATATCCTAAATTAATGTACAAAAAATTATATTTGTTAGACGACTATTTTATACCAATTTCTCTTTTAAAAAATGAAGACACGGTGTAAATTGTATATATCCTAAATTAATGTACAAAAAATTATATTTGTTGGACGACTATTTTATACCAATTTCTCTTTAAAAAAATGAAGGCACGCCCACCGTGGGGCTCGAACCCACGACCACAAGGTTAAGAGCCTTGCGCTCTACCAACTGAGCTAGACGGGCTTTTGTCTTTTATACCCACGTAATCGATACTAGACTTGAGGCATCTTGTAAGCTTAGATTTTACGAAGTTGTCCACAATAAGATAAAAGAAACACATATACGAAAGATATTCGATAATCATATATTAAAATTGACATCAAAATGCATTTATATATAGCACAAAGTCATGCTGCAAATGTAATAAGATAGTGAGTGGAAAAACTGAGTATAATGAAAACATAAAAAGCCTCTCAAGTGTGTCCATCACTCAAAACCAATAATAGCTCATTTCTTTCGGGAGATACCGAGCCTGCTACGGAAATCGTCCTCCATAAGGGGAATACCATCGCTCAATTTGATCGTTGGTTCCCATCCGAGTAGTGATTTTGCCTTTGTGATGTCCGGCTTTCTCTGGCGAGGATCATCTGGTGTATTTTCCACTGTGATAATCTGCACATCTGGATTGATGAGCTGCAAAACAACAACTATAGTCACAGACGGATTCAAGATTTTAACTTGATGGATTCGACCTTTTAAGATTCTCAGCATTGGACTCATTATATATATCATGCTCCGCGAAGTTACTGGGATTTGGATGAACTTGTAGACGTGTCATGTGAATACATAGTCGAGGCAAGTTCAGTGGATTACCTCTTTCACATTCTCAGCAAGTTCAAGCATTGTGAATTCACCTGATTGCAAGAAGATGAGTTGTTTTAGTTGAGCAATAAAATTGGAAGAATTGAGTTTTGATCGGACACGCCAAGAATCAAATCAACGGAAGCTAACCTGGATTCCCGATGTTAATTGGTCCAGTATTATCTCCCTCCATCAGACGAATAAGACCATCAACCTTCATCGTTCAGAAAGGAAGGTAAGAAAAGAAGATGAAACATAATATGAACTTCAAGTATAGTGGCTCATAGACTGTAATATACCATGTCGGAAACATAACAAAAGCTGCGAGTTTGTGTTCCTGGCAACTGAACAGTCAAGGGTTCGTCACTGTGAAAATGTACAAAGAAAGGGTAGGCAATTAGTAATTCTCACAATGTAAGATAATTATGGAAGGGTAAGAGTGATAACGAGGTTCAGAATATTACCGAATTGCCTGGGCAATGAAATTGCTGACAACGCGGCCATCATCTATGTTCATTCGTGGACCGTACGTGTTGAAGATTCTAGCAATTCGTATTTCTGGAGATGCAAAACAAATTCTTCAGAATGCAGAACTTTACAAAAGAAAACCGAATAGGTTTAAAAGAAACACTGCTATACCGATTCCATGCTGCCTGTGATAATCAAACATCAAAGTCTCAGCCACTCTTTTCCCCTCATCGTAACAACTCCTAACTCCTGAAAAACACAAGATACATTACATCACCAATCTAGCACGATCAATTTCACAAAAGCGAGGGGAAATAAATATCTAGCAGATACTAAGAAGAAACTGCAATTCTTGCAAACTCTAAAAGGAGGCTATTTATGAAAGAAGCGAGTCATCTCTTGTTAGATCTGTTCTGAAGAGTTGTATATGACCTTCAACGAGTCTTTTTCCATTATCGAAGATTTGTTTAATGCCATATCATTAGAAACTGCAATTTAAAACAGCTATAAATGCATACCAATTGGGTTAACATTTCCCCAGTAGCTCTCATCTTGAGGGTGAATAAGTGGGTCTCCATAAACCTCGGAGGTTGATGTCAGTAGAATCCTGCTCGAGTAATGAAGTCAGACGAAGATCAATTAGCACAAGAATAATTGATGATAGAAGCAGATTCATACCTTGCCCCAACTCTCTTGGCAAGTCCCAACATATTCAAAGTGCCAATGACATTTGTCTTAATCGTCTGCAAATACCATATAGCAAGAAAAAGATCAATATAAACTACACACCATTTTTCGGGCTATCTAGATTCAAAGGAACAAGTGATAATATAAAGAAAAGATGAAAACTTTGCAATACGGGGATCTACATTACTGACCTTAACAGGATTGTACTTGTAAAAGATTGGGGAAGCAGGGCAAGCAAGATGATAAATTTGGTCAACTTCAACCAATAACGTCTCAGTAACATCTGCATATAATATGAACATAAAACAAGATAATCAATGGAAACTCTTTGTAGAAGCAAACAGAGAAGAGCTCTGAAAACAATTTGCGGAGGGAGCTCGGTAGAGATTGCTCAAGAGATACTTGCAATATAATTCTGGTAGATAAGAACTTTCGGGAGCAGAAAGGTAGATAAATAAGGAAGAGTGATTTACCATGACGGATTAACTCAAATCTTGGATGGCCAAACCATTGCTTTAGGTTATCCTTTGATCCAGTGAAGTAGTTATCCACAACAACCACCTAAGCATAACACAACAAGTTTAGGTAAACACAATCATATTTCAAGCCTTATTATTTTTTATAGCAAATGTGCTAGTATCTAGTGGCAGGGTGAATCTAGATGGTCACTGATGGGTTCACGTGAACTTAGTAGCTTTTACCACCATACCATATATATACACAGAGAAATCCATAAAATATCGATAAATATTTGTTTGTGAACCAAGTTAATATTACAGTAGAAACACGTAAACTTCAAATCCTGGATCCGTTTTTCTAAGTGGAACATATGATGTGAAGCCAGGCCTAAACTATAAGTATGTACCTCATTCTTCTCATTTTGCATCAGTCTGTCAACGAGGTGAGAGCCAATAAATCCAGCACCACCCGTCACCAAAATTCTCATGTTAGCCTGTAATCATAAAGTTCAAAGATGACAAACAGTAAAAATACAAGATCAAGATATAAGCAGCAAACGAAAAAACTCATCAGAGCCATTTCTACCGTACCTGGAAAAACTTGGCTTTGCGCAATGGTGATGGTTCTGGAGGAGGTTTTGCAGAAGCATTGTTGTCTCCATTGGAAGCCATTTCTAGATCAATTCAATCTCTAAACCAAAGACCAAATCAAAAGTTCAGAACCAAAAATTACATAAGATTCAAGCAAACTGTCACAATCTACGACCAAGTAACTAAGAGCAAACCAAGATTACCACAAAATTAATACTCGTGCACAAAAAGGATTATCGACTTCTCCAATAGACAGTACATAACAATAATAAAACCACCATAATGTGGAAGCAGGACTTCCACCAAGGGGATCCAAAAAGTAACAAAAGTAAACACACAAATAAACTAAGAGGATCCAACATCTAATACATACTTAAACAATTTGACCATATACACGCATTTAAATTTTCGGCAATGGGGTTCGGAAGAATCCCTTCCACTCCCTTACTCCAACCAGTCCTCACTTCACAAATTAATTGGTGTCAGCAAAATGAATTTTTCCTCTTCAAGATCCTCTAGTCCGACTAATCCGGATCAACCCCGTTAAAAACCCAACATTGCATTAAGTTTCCCAACCTAAGACAACTCCATTTCAAAGCTCAAAACCCGCGACCTCTGATTAAAAGTAAGAACCTTTAACATTCCACTTCCACCACACCCCTTCACCAAAGGTGGTGGATCCTCTTTATAGATCAATCACAATTTCTAATAGCAAGAAGATATCTCCCCCTCCCCCAATAAAATTAACAACAAACCCAAATCAAGTTTCAAAAGAAGCAAAATTTTCCAGAAAATGAACACACCCAGATCAAATTTCATTTAAAAGCTAACAACTTGATTCCATATTCAGCAAAAACAAAGAAAAATACAATTTTTGGATCACCTGGTCGTCTCTAAATGCTAATGTAAAACAGAAATAATACTAAGTATGAGCTCAATACATGAATTTATAGATTAAAAATCATATAGATTCAAAACAAAATTAGCGTATAAAACACGTAAAATAAAGATTCAAGATCTCTAATCAAACCAAACATACCAACTAGAGAGATAAAAAAGTGATCTTTGAACATAAAAAGAAAAAAAGTGAAAAAATCAAAGCTTATGAGCAACTCTAAAAAGACCCCACAACAGATCTGAATCTATTTTTTCTCAAAAAGAAAATTGAGCAAAAAAATATTGCATTACCTAAGTGAATATTAAAATCTTGAGGGAAATGATGAAACTTATTGTAAAATGAAGAGATATATAAAACCCAACAGAAATTGGGTAGATGGTAGGGAGTTCTAAATAATTGCTGGGTAGTTAAAAAAATCTGAAATTTTCTGGTTGAAAATAAATAAATAAATATATTATCTTTTTTTTTTGTTTTCAATTTATTTATCTAATTTAATTTAATACAAAGTTTCAAAAATATATTTTTCATAATATAAAATTAAAATAAATCAAACGTATCAAAATGTTTAATTAATTTTTTTAAATGAAATTTAAATATTATTGGAGTACTATATTGTAATTAATATGCCACGTTGGTTACGTTTCATTAACGTAAACAAAATTAAAATGTTCACGTTATTTTTCCGATTAGAACGAAACAGCATTAGCTATGTACTTAGCTAAAATAGTATTCGATTGGTCACATAATTTACCTAATATCGTTTGGTTGGGTACAAAATTATTTTTATTAAAAAAGAGACTTTCGAGTATTTTGTTCTAAAATAAAATTTAAATATTTGTGTGACTGTAAATTATTTCATTAATGGTCGTTTGGCGTAAAGGATAACACCAAATACTTTTGCGATTAAATAATGGTGTCATTTAAATTTGTTGTTTGGCTGACAAGTCTGAAATAACTTATCTCGAAATTAATAATTAGTATTGGAATAAGTTATTTCTCTCTTTGGGGTGGTATAGTAATTTCGGGATAACTTATTCAGGATAAAATAGGTAAAATGACAAAGATATCATTTTAAACCCTTTTTATATATCACTTTCACATTCATGTATTTTTGCATTATTTTTTACACCATGTATAATAACATTCACATTCTTCACCACTCCTTATTATTACAATAATCCTTCAATTTTTTCTATTAAAAGATTACACCATGTAAATATAATTTTTATTTATGAATTTATTTGACCAATTCTTATGTTTATTTTTATTTCTCATAAATCCTCTTTTACTTCAACAAATTTAAGATGAAAGTTCTATTTTAATCTAAATAAAGAGAAAATCTATTTTTAAATATATATATTGTCGTGGGAATGCACACACAAAAATATTTAAGTTAAATGAGATAAAAGTTTTATTTGAGAAAATATAAAAAACTAAATAAAGTTCAAACACTCAATAAAAAGTTATCACAAATCCCATCCCAACTTATCTCATAACAACTTGTATTCAGACCAAACAATCCTTAAGAATACTACATTTTTAAAGTTAAGTTATTTTTAATTATTGAAAGATGATACTTTCTTTGGAGAAAAAATAGAATAAATTTGTGTTACATAAGTTAAGATTAAGGGAGTAATATTTTAGTTATTATGTACACAATTCAACAACATCAACATAGAAGATAAATAATACATGAATAAAGAAATTTTACATAACTAATTCATATGTAACTTTAAGCAGCAACCAAACAATCTACTATAGTTTCACCCTTAACTAAGAATTTTAAGATTGAGCTTTGAGTATAAATTTTATCAACAAAAAGTATGATCTCACTTTTAATAAACTTACGGTAACAATGTAAATTAATTCGGACTCTATTAAAACTATCAAACATCACGTGAATCAAAAGACAAAGTTTGATATTACTATACTTTTCATCAACTCAAGAAAAAGTCCAAACATGTATATTTCATCATATATATTTTTGTACGGATATATATGGACGGAGCTAGTAAAAATTTAGGGATATATTCATAAAAAAAATATACTATTTATATATGATTAATTGTGAATTGTGAGATTTTTAAGTTTACGTTGGGAAGGGATTGTACACAGTGCCAAAGAGGGTTATAAAACATAGATGAAGCCAAATTTGGAATTTTGTAAGTTTGCTTACAATTTATACGTGAGATTTAAATTAAAGTTATTGAATTAAAATGAATCCTAATATTTTAATTATTTTAATTTGGTTATCTTATTTTCTTTTTAATTTGCTAAATTTTTTAAAATTTAAATTTAACTGTTCTTTATATCTAACATTACACATGATATATTAAAGATGATATCATTCAAAAATTTAAAATCAATTTTATTGATTTCACTTTCTATTAGTGATATGATCTTTGTAGTTTCAATTTTTGATTCAATTATCGTGTATTTCTATCGAACCTTAAATATTATGATTTTATATGATTGCAATAATTTAATTATTTTTAACTAAACCTATACAAGAGATGAAAAAAATAGATTGATATATCATCTAGAATGAACCCTCAAATTAAGAAGGAACAAGTATTACTCTAGATATAGTTTTTCACATTAAACTATTAAACTAAAAATATATATTGATATTGACTTTTACTTGTTTATAGGGATAGCATGGAAAATTGAGTGTATTTTTGGAATAACAGAAGAATTTTCCGTAACTAAATAGTCGGTGCTTTTAGGAGTTGTTTGATTTGAATATAAGTTAAAATGAAATAAGTTGTCTTGAAATTAATTTTTATTGAGTGTTAGATTTATTGTATTTATAATAATATGCCTTGTATAAAATTTTAGAACAAGTTAGTTGTTTACAAATATAGCTTCATGAATGTGAAAATTGAAAAGTGATGTATAAAAAGGATTTAGAAGGATATTTTTGTCATTTACTTATTTTATTTCGGAATAAGTAGG
>JAJOOH010001531.1:0-28741 GCA_029582605.1 Solanum gracilifrons
TAAATAAATCAAGGATAAGATAAGTGTACTGACTTGCTCCTAAATCTAAACTTATCAAAAATAATAAAACAACAACTTAACCAAGCCCCCATAAGCTCGGCAGGTACAAACAGCACACAAGACCACCTACTCAGGCCCCCATAAGCCCGGAAGGTGCCAATCAACCTATATACCCCTATCAGTAGTCCCCTAGACCCATAGGCAGTCACATAGCCCTCTTAGGCATTAATATAGCCCCGTAGGTAGTACATAGCTCTCTTAGGCATCAACGTAGCTTATAGACAACTCATAGCCCTCTTAGGCAACAACATGGCCCTGTAGGAAGCATATAGCCTTCTTAGGTGTCAATATAGCCCTGTAGGCAACTCATAGCCCTGTTAGGCATCCATATAGCCCTATAGGCAGAACATATCCCTTCTAGGCATAAATCACATTTCTGCAGCTAACCACAATAACCCCAACGGCAATAATAACAATCCAACCGCTAAAAGCGAGCAATTTAGTTATAAGCAACCTATACAAATAGCCTCTAAGTCGTGTCCAACATAGGGACGCTACTAACTGAATAAGAATCCCGACAAGGGAGGATTATATCAACTCGAGCAACCAACATTCAACAATCACGGCTACAAGTATATCAAGGATATATAACAACCCAAATACATTGCTTCTAAGCTTTAAGGAAACATGCCGTAAGTAGGGAATAGCCTTAACATACCTTTTTTGCTAAATTGACGTGGCCTAACGACTTTTACTCAATACTCCCTCGATACTACAACAAGGTAGGACCATAATCAAATGCCAAAAATAAAAGATACCATGACAATACGATAAAATATATGTATTTCCATCGCAAATTGCTATTTGCTACTTATAAAAGCTAGATCGATGAAAGAAGGGTCTTACCTCGATCTTAAGGTCGTAATACGCTTCAAAACCTTCAAATATATCCAAACCCTTGCTGTCCCAACACTAAAGTGTGATATGCTATGCAATCGATAAAACAAATTATACCATGATGATGAGCCCAATGCGTAGAACAACTTTCGTCAAGGACTTAAGTCGAGAAAATCTATACTTCACTTGATCCTAGAAATGGGTTTCTCTAATTTCTCTGGTTTTAACTTAAAAATGAAGAAAAAGATCGAAGAAGAAGATATAGGTAACAATTCACCGACTTAGGGCCCCACCTCACGTGCCTGCTTGCGCAGTCCCACGAAAATGTGAATATCTCTCTATTCTAAAGTCGTATGAACAAACGGTTTGATGCGTTGGAAACTAGACTTGTAGACGTTCGATTTCATAGCTCGCAAGGACCATAACTCTTAATAGATTGGGAGAAAATGTCCGAGACATTTGACCCAAATTTCAGACAAATCTTTAAAAAGGAATTTACGATAACTTTCGCCAACTTTAATTTTTACCACTTATCTAACTTTAAAACTTGAGATACAACACTTGAACACTTAAAATATCACATAACACATCATTTTTAATTTATTACTCACCCTCTTTGGCTTTTCACGAAGATACGAGTTAATTTAGACGTTTTGAAGAATCGGGGTGTTACAATAGGTATCACATGTATACAAGCCAAGTCCAAGTAGTGTTTCGAGGATCAGTATGGAAACGTTTGTATGTATCTTCAAGATCTTATGAAGACTGTTAGGAAACTTTGTTTTGTTCATTCATTCTTATCATGTGTGGTAACCTTCACTACTACTGAGTTGTTGTGTGTTCTTTTGACAGATAGCGAGGATTAGATCTTCTAGTGGTGGTAGTAAAAGGGAAGCACTCCCCGAACCAGTTATTGAGACCCTAACTAGGGGTAGGGTCGAGACCGAGCTCGAGGTTGTGACCGTAGAGTGGCACCAGCCAGAGTTCGTGCCCGTGGAGTTGCACTAGTGAGAGGACTTGACAAAGAGGTCTCTCCCGAGCCAAAGGTTGATGCTAGAGAGGACCAAGTTCCTCTAGAGTATGTCGTTGCACCATTGCTTCAGAATACCTTATTAAGGTTCCAATAGTTCAGTCTTATGGGGCAGCCACTGGTGGGTCCAGTAGTTAAGGGTGGCCCTACACCGACAGTTAGGGTTTAGGGTGCTCCATTTGTCGTGCTGACAAAGAATGAGCAGCATAGGTATGAGAGGTTCGGAAAGATGGATCCACCCTAATTCAGGGTGGAAAGAGAGATGGTGTTCATGAGTGTTTGACAACTTGCAAAGAGTTTCTAGACACTATGGGATTAGTTGAGTCGCATGGAGTTCGGTATGGTACACTCCAGTTAGTGGGCCAGCGAGAGAGTGGTGGACAGTTTATTCAAGTTCCTTGTCGGTTGGATCTCCGCCAATGACTTGGGAGATATTTGTCAGTGCGTTTTATGACTGTTTCATCTCTTGAAGCGTGAGAGAGGAAAGTCGATTGAGATTTGAGAGTTTGAGGCAGGATAACCGTATAGTTACTGAGTATAAGACTTGATTGTGTCATATGTCTATGCATGCTCTTTCCATTATTCCTAACCAGACTGAGAGGATCCACAAGTTCATGAGGGGGTTGACTTTCTCTATCTGATCGGTTATATTTAGAGAATATCAAAAGGAGGCTTCCTTCCAGTCTATTGTGAGCGCCACCAAATATGTGGATTTAATGGAGATAGGGGAGTTTGGGGACTATTAAAGGGATTATGCATCAACTCAGTTCTTTGGAGCCTCATTTGGAGACAAGGGATCCTATAGATGTAGTGGTTCTTTCCAACATTGAGGACCAGTTCATGCTTCTATGCCGACATCCAAGAGTTATCAAACACATCACAATTCTTAAAGTACAGTTCAGGGTTCATATGGTTCACAACAATGATTTGCGGGGTGAGGCAGTTTTAGTGGTTCTTCAAGATCATCACAACAGTCCTCGAGTTAGAGCTTTTGTGTTGGTTGTAGAGATCTTGACACATGATGCGACAATGTCCTTTGCATAGGGGTCGGGGAGGGCTCCAACCTAGTCCTTTAGCCCAGATCAGATCAACAGCACCACAAGCCAGAGGTTGAGGTAGAGTTTAGTTAGGTAGAGGCGATAGGGTTTCTAGTAGTGGTGCTACAGTATATCAGAGTGGGGGTAGAGGTACTACCTAGGCTGGGGTTGGTAGAGAGGGTCAGTGCTATACATTTTTGGGGAGGCTCGAGGTAGAGGCTTCTAATCCATTCATTACAAGTATCTTCCTAGCCTACCATCCACATTTGTATTGTTTGATCTAGGATCTACATTCTCTTATGTGTCTGCCTACTTTGCTGGTGGGTTTGATTTGATGTGTGATAGAATGTCTGTGCCTATTCGTATTTCTACACTCGTGGGTCAGCCCTTAGTGTATTAATCATATCTTACTTTTTTGGCAGTGTATGACACTTGGGTAAACTTGATTATTCTGGGGATGCTGAACTTTGATGTTATATTATGTATGGATTGACTCCCTCTTTATCATGCTATTTTTTATTGTAATGCTAAGACTATGACCTTAGTGATGCATGGTGTTCCGAGGGTTGAGTGGAAGGGTGCTAGTGGCTCCTATCCTAATAGGGTCATTTCCTTCCTCCGTGTTCAGAGATTGGTGGAGAGAGGGTGTTTGTCTTACCTAGCCTTCATTTGGGACAGTAGTGTTAATTCACCTCCCATGGAAACCATTCCCATGATTTAGGAGTTTCCAATTGTCTTCCCTACTGATTTTCCACGTGTTCCTCCAGATAGAAATATTGATTTTTCTATTGATTTAGAGTCGGGAACTAATCTAATTTCTATTCCTCCCTATCATATGACCCTAGTTGAGTTGAAGGAATTGGAGGATCAGTTGCAAAACGTGTTGAGTAAGGGGTTTATTTGTCTTAGTAAGTCACATTGAGGTGCCACAGTCTTATTTGTGAAGAACAGAATAAGACTATAATGATGTGTATTGACTATAGGCAGCTGAATAAGGTAACGGTGAAGAACAATTATCCTCTCCCACATATTGATGACTTATTTGATCAGCTACAGGGAGAATCATTGGTCTCTAAGATATATTTGAGGTTTGGTTATCATAAGTTGAAGATTAGAGCATTAGATGTCCTTAAGACAGCTTTATGGACTCGATATGACTACTAAGATTTCCTAGTGATGTCATTTGGGTTGACTAACGCCCTTGTAACGTTCATGGAGTTGATGAATGGGGAATTTCGGTCTTACTTTGATTTTTTTGTGATTGTCTTCATTGATGATATTTTGGTGTACTCCAGGACTGAGGAGGACCATGGTCGACACTTGAGAATATCTCTTCAAAGGTCGAGGAAAGAGAAGTTGTATGCAAAGTTCTCAAAGTGTGAGATCTGGCTTAATTATGTGGAATTCCCAGGACATATGGTCTCTAAGGAGGGTATTAGAGTGGATCCGACCAAGATTGAGGCAGTTAGGGGCTAGACGAGACCTATTTCTCCTACCAAAATTCAAAGTTTATAGGGTTGGTAGGCTATTACAGACGGTTTGTGCAGGGTTTCTCCACTATTGTAGCTCCATTGACTAGATTGACTAGATAGAGTGTGGGGTTATGAGTGTGCCGAGAGTTTTCAAAAGCTTAAGACTTTGCTAACTTCGACTCCTGTGTTGACTCTACCCGGGGAAGGTGTGGACTTTACTATTTATTGTGATGCTTTAGAAGTAAGTTTGGGTGGTGTTTTGATATTGAAAGGTAAGGTGATTGCTTATGTATTTAGGCAATTGAAGACCTATGCAAAGAACTACCCTACTCATGATTTGGGGTTAGCGACTATGGTCTTTGTGCTTAAGTTATGGCATCACTATTTGTATGGGGTGCATTATGAGGTCTTCACCGATCATTAGAGTCTTTCTTACATCTTCAGTCAAAGAGATCTAAACTTAGGTAGTGTAGATAGTTCAACTGCATGGGACCCTATTTTTATTGTCCTTGATCGAGGTTCATTGTTCACTTCTCATTTATGGAGGGCCTTACAACATGATTTAGGTACTCGACTAGATATGAGTGCAACATTTCACTCTCAGAAGGACGGACAGTCTAAGTGGGCGATTCAGGCGTTGGGGACATGCTTAGAGAATGTGTGATTGACTTTGGTGCTAGTTGGGATCAACACTTTCCCTAAGCGGAGTTTGCCTACAACAACAGTTATCACTCTAATATTCAGATGACCCCAAATGAGGTGTTATATGGTAGGCAATGTAGATCTCCAATCGGTTGGTTCGATACAACAAAGATGGACTCATTAGATACAGACTTTCTTAGAGATGTCATGGAGCAGGTCCCTAAGATTCAAGGTAGGTTGTTGACGGCTCAGAGTCAACAGAAGAGCAAGGTTGTCTCAACAAGTTTGGAGGCCTAAAAATGAACCAGTTACTCCTTGATACCATTAGAGTGTATATATATTTTGATGGCATCAAGGAGGAACATACAGTGTTTCAGTGAAAATATTGTCCAATTACTGTTTGATACCATCAGAGTATATATATACTCTTATGGTATCAAGGATAAAGTTGTTGTGGTTCAGTGAATAGAACAAGGGGTCAGTCAGGTAAATAATTTGGGTCGTGAGTCCAATTAGGGTAAATATATTGAGTTGGGTCCAATTTGGGTAAGACTATCTAATGGATTCAATTTGTGTAGTTTTCCCTTCTTCTTTTTAAATGAAAATGAAAATTTGGTCATATTTGGTGCAATCAAAATTACTTTAGTGTATATTTATGAAAATACATAACAGACTTATTTAAATGGAACTCGGATATTAAGAAATGACAAAATAAAAGTAAGAGAGTAGGGTAAAGTGCAACTCCACGGCTCTGTTTAGTATTTAAATGTTAGTATTAATTATTAATTAATACTAATTACATAAACTGGCCTTGTAATGAAATCAATAATTCCAAATTAGTTAACCAGATTTCCCTCCTTTGTGTGGCCCCCACTACACTCCAGATCCTTGTAATCTCTTAACCACATTTCAAACTTAACAGTTTCCCAATTCATGACCATCAGTTACGCTGTATACACACCTTTGCATTTTTCACTCTTTTTTTTCCATTCAGAGCTAACAACAACAAAATAAAACTTGAATCCCAAATGGCTATATCATCAGCATCATCGTCAATGCAAGATATGTTCAAACAACGCAAGTATCCATTCATCTTCTCTTTATTCCTTTTACTAATGTTCGTAACTTTCCTCCTCATTTCTAACTCCCAGAAATCACCCATTTTCGCTGCCATCGACTTTGCTCAACACACCGCTCTAATCAAATCAGTCCCGGAGTTTAATCCTAACAGTATTAGTACTTCAACTTCAACTAATTTACACCAATTCGATGGAAACAATAATACTAGTATCAATCATGAGTCCCCGTTGAATAATGTCAGGATTGATCCTAAATCGTCTAACATTCCGCTTACAATTAACCCTGAGAAGTCTGATACGATCATCAACGATGAGTTGGAAACGTTCTCTTATCATTGGAAGCTATGCCCAGGTCCACTGGCGGTTGATTACATACCATGCCTTGATAACTGGAAGGCAATCAAAAAAATAAAATCGAGAAGGCATATGGAGCATAGGGAAAGGCATTGCCCGGTTCCTAGTCCCAGATGTTTGATTCCATTGCCGAAAGGTTATAAGTTGCCCCTTCCGTGGCCTAAGAGTAGGGATATGGTGAGATTTTCCCTTCTTTGGTGGTAAGATTTTGTTTTCGATTTATGATACCATTTTGTTCTGCTCGTAATAGAAATAGCCATGCCTAATCTTCTTCTCTTTTTTTTTTTCTTCTGGATAGATATGGTATGACAATGTTCCTCATCCTAAGCTTGTGGAATATAAGAAAGACCAAAATTGGGTGAAAAAGTCTGGTGATTATTTTGTTTTCCCTGGTGGTGGAACACAGTTCAGGGACGGAGTGAATCACTACATCGAATTCATTGAAGAGGTACTATGTCAAGAGGTACTATGTCTATTTGTAGCATTCTTTTCCTTAATCACCCCAAGCAACGCAATGTCCGTTTCTGTTAAACTGTGTTGCTGTAGATCCTCTGATTTCATGTTTATTGGATATAAGGAAGAGATATATGACGCTTTCAAGAGATGACTTCTAGACGTGTCAAACCAATATAATTCCATGCCTAATCAAAGTACTTGTAATGTGTACATTCTGATGAATGGGTAGATCATATTTTCCGTTGATTCTCTTAGTTGTGATCTATGACCTGACTAAATCATGGGATTATTTTAGTAGTTCGACAGTTTTTTTTTTTCAATTGAACAGTTTGTTCAGCTGGATATTGATAAACATCGCTGCAGTAGTAATGTTCTTATGATCTGTTTAATCTGAGTTCCTTCTTGTGTTTTATTCAGACTTTTCCAACAATTCAATGGGGAAAGAGTATAAGGGTCCTTTTAGATGTTGGATGTGGTGTTGCTAGCTTTGGTGGTTATTTGCTGGATAAAAATGTCATTACTATGTCATTTGCTCCAAAGGATGAACATGAGGCTCAGATACAGTTTGCCCTCGAGCGTGGAATCCCGGCTACTCTCTCAGTCATTGCAACTAAAAAGCTTGCATTTCCAGATAATGTATATGATATGATTCATTGTGCAAGATGCAGGGTTCATTGGCATGCAGATGGTGAGTAACTATTCTCAGATTTCTAGTCCTTCTATCAGCTACATTGTTGATATGGTAACTAATTGAAAACTGCAGGAGGAAAACCATTGATGGAGCTCAACAGGATTCTTAGGCCTGGAGGGTACTTCATATGGTCTGCAACGCCAGTTTATAAGAAGGATGAAGGACATAAGAATGTCTGGAAAGGTTCCAACTCATCGATGCTTAGTTCTATGAATTAACATTTACTAACACTTTCTATATAATTTGGAAGTGAGTAATTTGTTATGCTTGGTAGCACATAATTTTCGGTCTTGTTGTTGCAGTTATGGTTAATCTGACTGAAGCAATGTGCTGGAAGATGGTGGCAAGGACCTTCTTTAAAAGGGGTAGAGTCGGGTTAGTTATATTTCAAAAATCAGATTCATCTTCCTGCTATGAGAATCGCAAAGAAAATATTCCCCCTATGTGTGACCAGAAGAAGAATAGGCTGAATAGTTCATGGTACGCTTGAAACACTTTGATGACAATAATCATCTATATCTTCATTCTTATCATCATAACTTTCACATCCAATATGTAGGTACACACCACTGGACAGCTGCCTTCTACCACTAGCCTCGAGTAACTACAAGTGGCCTGCACCCTGGCCTCAGAGGCTCAACACGAAACCTCTAAGTCTATCGCTCGAAACAGATGCTGAAGAGACATTCAACGAGGATACAAGACACTGGGCATCATTGGTATCAGATGTATACTTAGGAGGCCTTGCTATAAATTGGTCAAGTGTGAGGAATGTGATGGACATGAATGCAGGCTATGGAGGGTAAGAAAAATTTACTTTTTAACTCCTTTCTCTGCTCTTTGTCTTACCGATACTCCTATGATAAAACAGATTTGCTACAGCACTGATTGATCGACCCCTGTGGGTAATGAATGTTGTTCCTATCAGTGGACCGGATACTCTACCTATTATCTTCGATAGGGGCTTGGTTGGCACGTACCATGACTGGTGCGAGTCCTTCAATACCTATCCTCGGACATATGATCTTCTACATTCCAGCTTCCTCTATGGAAATTTAAGTCAAAGGTTCTTTCTCTACTTCCTGATTACTAGTTTGATTTGTTATTAATCTGAATTACGCAAGATGGCGCTTGCAGTAATTCTAGCTCAATTTTCTTTCACAAGAATCGTCAGTCTTTTAACAGGCGTCTGCACATGTCTCTTGAGATGAACTTTTAGTATCTTTTTCTCTTCTGCAGATGTGATCTAGTGGATGTCGCTGTGGAGATGGACAGAATGGTGAGACCAGGTGGATACATTTTAGTTCAAGACACTATACAGATGATTAAACAACTAGGCTCGATTCTACGTTCACTTCATTGGTCAGTAACTCTGCATCAACATCAATTTCTTGTTGGTAAGAAAGACTTTTGGCGCCCCAAAGACGTTGCAAGGGAATGAAAGTCCAAGCAGTTTTGTATATTTTACAGTGATATCTCCAGTTTATGAGTGAAGAGAAAGAAAAGTAGACATATATATAGTTCTTAACAAGTTATAGCAAATTTTCTTCTGAATCTATCCTATTGATTCATTCATTTCCCCTCAAGGAAGTAGTGAAATGAATACAAAAAATTTCGAAATCTTGTCGATTATTTGAGACAATACTTTTGATGCAATTTTAGATCTTTGTGCAATATATATTGGCAACCAAAAAAAAAAAACACTCGCGCCATCGCAGAATGCTAATGTACAGCAACTGATAAATCCACCAACTGTTTAAAGCAAATTTATTCTTGTTAGAGAATTTTTAATATTATTTTTATACTAAAGAAATTTTCCCCTTAAAATTTTATTTAGTATGATGATGGCATGAGTTGACCTCAAATAAAGAAGTGAAAATCCATATGACCAATCCCAATTATTTGAGACTGCGGTGTATTTGTTTTATACCATTATTCTAAGCTCATTATGAAAGAGAGTTGCAAGATGAAGGCTCAAAACTCAGGTTCATATCAAACACAAAGACAAGAAAAAAGAATTACATCAAGCAAATTATCAAAAACAAAGTTCATTTCCTAGCTAGAACACTTGACATCCTTGTGGAAGCCTGCACCTTTGACACAAAAACATAAATTGTACAGGCAAACCACATAGGCAAGAAATTCCTGTAGTGTTACACACGGGATGCTCTCGTAGGACAAGAACGTATTCTTCAAACAAGGTGTCACAAAGCAGAAAATGAACCAAACTTCAAAGGAGCTGCTGCACAAAGAATGTTTGCAGTGTCATTCATAAGCTTGCCATTGGCAGCTGAAATGGTTCGAGAATAGCAATCAGCTTCATCGGAGTAAGAATAAGTTTGTTGAGTAGTTGCCCCACCATGTAAAACATTGTGACCTTGAACAACCATCCATCCATTGCATTGCTGTCGATTTGTCAATGAGATTGAAGGACCTCCATCCAACTTCTTCTTCTCCTTCCATTCATGATCCAAATCAGAAAGCATCAAGGTTGTATCATTCTCCATTGATGGTATAGTCTTAGATGTTATAGTAAGCGGAAATTTCCTCTTCACTTTGGTTTTAGAGATCGTGCCACCACTATTAGACAATACGCTAACTTCAATCTCTTCCTCCACTTTTTGCTTAATCTTTTTCTCAGTTCCGTTTAGATAAAAGTTCATTTCGTTCTTGAACTTCAATTCTCGCTTGATTATAGTAGTCAAATTTCCTGCAGTTGAGTTCACCCAATAAGAAATCTCACCCTTCCTCTTAATCTCAACCTCAAATGATCCATCCAGGCCTAGAAAACTCGAAGATCGCTCAATCTTGAACTTAGGGGTACCAAAATCAATAACTTTTGCCTGCACTTCACAAGGCAATACACAATTGTTATCCACCCAAAGGTGCAAATTGGCACCCACAAGCCATAATGGGATACTATCATTCACCCCAAGCTCTAGAAAATGAGCTTGACCGTCGAGTAAAAGCCCCAAATATGGTGTTAAATCAATGTCATACGAAGGAAGATCAAATGCCCCAATTGAAACTAGTGGTTCCCAGTACATAGGATTAATTCCACCAGTGAAAATAACAGGAAATGGAATTACGGATCCAACCAAAATCCTATCTATATTCACCAAAACTTCCCTGTAGGATCCATGGCCTCTCTTGGTAGTTAAATTATTCATTTGTATGTATGAATCAGGCGGATTTGTGTACCAAAACTCATCATAACCGTGTGATGATACATAAATCTCAATCACAGCTTTGTATGTATTCTTCGGAATAATAACACTCTGCCCATGCATCTCTGATTCATTCAGAATTCGAAACCAAAATCCTTCACTCCCATTTCCCGATATTGGTATTATCAAATCTGCCGGGTTTTCAATCTCACTTTTCAAATCATTTTCCAGCTTCATTTTCCGATTATAACTGTTCGATAACGAAACATCCATTTTCTTAACATTATAGTAGAGGAAACTAATATTAACCTGATAAACACCGGTATAAACATCGTTGACCATATTTTCCATCATGACAGAAAGAGATATATTCTCGTTGACCAGGATGGAGGAGTACCTGGTAACATCCTTCGTTACAGTCCAGAAAATTCCGTCATCGGTCGGCTCAGCGGTGCTGGTACGGAGGATCTCGGCGCCATCAAGCCAAACGGCGGCGATTCGATCGTATTGCTCACCTTTAGAAGAAACATTGAACTGAAGAGCCACATGAGTCCAGGAGCAATTGGCCGGAGGAGAGTAAGAGGTGGAGACCGGCGGGAGACCCATCGTATTGGCGAAATCATGAGTAAGGATATGAAAAGTACAAGAAGGAGGGAGATTTGTGAATGACAACGGACGAGTGATTTCTATGTATTGCTGTGGCTGTGAAGAAGTGTTGTGGAGAAGACCATTTTTGTTAAAGTGGAAATGGTGTTCAGGTAAGGAAGAAGAAAATGGGGCAATAAAGCTGATGCTGATGAAGAAGAAGATGAGAACCGCCATGAGAGGAGGAGCAGATACACTCATTTTTAAAAATTTTATTTTTTCAACTTTGGTGATTTAGATGCATTTAAGGGAGTGAGCGCATAAAGCTGGGATCCCATGTGTAGTGTTGACTAACAAAAACGAGTTACAAAAATTGTCAAAAATCTCTTTTAATTTCCGAATAAATTATTAATTTTATTTTAAAATTATTAACAATCTTAAAAAATACATTTTTACTTAACTAATTAAACTTAAATACTTCAATCTTACTATCCGACGAAAATATATTTCTAAATTTTCGTTAAGTTTAGGGATATTTAAGTTTGTAAAAGGTGTTTTTAAGGCTTTCAGACGAAATTAATAATTTGCGTCAAGTTTAAGTACATTTTTAATACTTATCTTTTATATGTTTAATATTATTAAAATGTAAGATATTTTGATATATTTACTATATTTTTAATTTAAAATCATAAATTCAAAAAATTTCATTATTTTTTTAAATCAAGTATTAAGTAAACAAACAAATTTTATATAATAACACCTGTCAGCATTCAATATTTTACGTGTTTTGGCACTAAATACTTGGCCATATTTTAAAAAAATATATTGAATATGGCAGTTTTTGTCGATGGACAAATGATCAAAGATTATAATGTGTAAACAATTATGATTGTGGTCCTTACTAGAGCCGTACGTTCATAAATAGAATATTAAAAATGGTCATGGTACCCAACAACTTCACTACACTGATATTTTTGAATTATTCTCACTTTTCAAAGTATATATTTGTCTTCTTTCATCTCAAAATGTTCTGAAACAGAAAGAGTACATATCTTTTTCTCAAAAAAAAGTCATAATTCATGTTGCCCTTTGTACTGTACCGTGTTACTCTTTGGTCCAATGTAAATAAAATTTTTGATATTTTTCTTATAATTTAAAATAAATAATTTTTTCAAAGTTTAAGAATGTATTAATTATTTTTTAAAAATATTGTATCTGTAATAATTTGGCACACATCTTAAAAACAATAAATAACAGAGGTAATTACTTTATCTGTCCTTATTTAGTTGTCAAATATTTTATAATTTGATTTCTTCTTTTGCTTGTCATTTTTGACATATTAAGAAAAGATAAAAAAAAAAATTCATATTATACCCTCAATTTATTAATATTGAGTTAATGCCTTTAATAGAGATAAAATGGCAAACTTACTATACTGATTATTATTTTTCTTAATAAGTGTGTCAAGTCAAAATTTGACAAGTGCTTGTAGATAATGTCGCAGTGAGCTTGAATTTCTTGAAAGAGAGCGAAATATCTGCACTTAGTCTGAATACTTTTTTATTCATTTTTGTCATTTCATCTTCAATGATAATTTATTATATTTATGACATATTACAGCAATAATTAAACAGAAACGGAGGGAGTATTACAATTTTTCTCCGTACCAAACACACCTTGGTCATGCAAGTAAAATAATAAAATAATTCGTATGATTAATATTTAAAGTAGCCGACTGAATGCTGAGATCAGTCATATACTTGGCAATTGGCAGGTGTAAATTGTAATTGTTTTACTCTAATCGAAGGCTCAAATTTTTTTTTAAAAAGAGCTTAAGTGGACGGTTTCGATTTAGCTTTTAACTATCCTCGATTCTATCGACTTATCTTGTTCAAACTTGGTCTCTTTCAGTACTTATGTTATAAAGTGAAAATGGAATTTCAATTTTCATAATTGATTAATTCTCTTCAATCTAAATCATGGCAAATCTCATCTTCTTCTTCCTCATAATAATACTAATCAGCTTTATTAATGCTCCAATTTGTTCTTCCCTTGAAAACCCTTCTCACTTCATCAAACATGGTGTTATTCAACAAAAATACTTAGAAATAAGTCGTCCATTGCCCTTCGCTAATCTCACTCCTTCCTGCACTCTTCCCATTCTCTCTCATCACTTCGGAGATACTATCGGTCTTCCACCTGTCTCCGTCGCTTACGCGCCGCCGGACAATTGCTCTTGGAACCATGTAGCTCTTCAATTCAACGCCTCTTCCAATGGAATACAGTATGACCGTATCGCCGCCGTTTGGCTTGATGGTGCCGATATCTTCCGTACCAGCACCGCGGAGCCTACTGAAAGCGGCGTTTTCTGGACTGTTACTAAGGATGTTACCAGGTACTCGTCGCTCCTTGCTAAAGAGGATATTTCTCTTTCTGTTATGCTGGAAAATATGGTCAACGATGTTTATACAGGTGTTTATTATGTTAATGTTACTATCTTATACTATTATATTGAGGAAATGAATGTTCCGTTATCAACTATTAGTACTAATCGGAAAGTCAGAGTGGTAGATGATGTGTTTGTGGATAATCCTATAAGAGGTTCGTTGGGTTTGAATGAAAAACCAGCAGATTTGATTATTCCGATTTCGGGTAATAATGGAGGTGAAGGATTTTGGTTCAGAATTCAAAGCGATTCGGAATTGAAGGGGAAGAGTGTTATCATACCGAAGAACACCTACAAAGCTGTCATGGAAATTTGCGTATCATTCCATGGCTTGGATGAGTTTTGGTACTCAAATCCCCCTGATTCTTACATAAGGGAAAATAGTTTGACTAGCCAGAGAGGCCATGGATCGTACAGGGAAGTTTTGTTGAATATCGACAGGAACTTGGTAGGATCTGTGGTTCCATTTCCTGTAATTTACCCAGGTGGAATTAATCCCCTTTACTGGGATCCAATTGTTTCAATTGGGGCTTTTGATCATCCTTCTTACGACATCGATATAACTCCATTTTTGGGGGATTTACTTGACGGTAAATCCCATTTTATGGGGCTTAAGGTGCTGGATAGTCTCCCTTTCTGGCTTGTGGATGCGAATTTGCACCTTTGGGTAGATAAACAATGCACAAGTGATTGTGAAGTGCAGGGTGAAGTTGTTGACTATGGAACTCCAGATTACGAGATGAAGCGGTCTTCAAGCTTTAAGGGTCTGGATGGATCGTATGAAGTTGAGTTGAAGAGGAAGAGCCAGTATCACGGGTGGGTGAATTCGTCAGCAGGCAATTTGACAACTACAGTTTCACGAGAACTCAAGTTCAAGAATGAGATAAAGTTTGAAAACAAGGGAACTGAAAAAAAAGTAGAGCAGAAAGTGGAAGAAGAGATTGAAATAAGTGTAGTCTCTGAAACAGGTATGAAGATTTCTCATACAACTATGAAGAGGGAATATCCTCTAACTATAACCACTAAGACTTCGAAGCCATCAAGAGAAGATGGTACAATCATTATGCATTCTGAATTAGAAAATGAATGGAATGAGGAGAAGAAGTGGAGTGACAGAGATTCACATTCTTGTTCAAGCAGTTTGAAAAATAGACAAAAATGCAAAGGGTGGATGTCTGTTCAAGATCGCATTGTTCTACAAGGTGGAGCAACGACTGAACAGAGTTATTCATATAATGGTGAAGCTAGCACCTATTCTCGGGAAATCGCAGCTGTCAATGGCAAGCTTGTACACGATACTGCAAACTACGTGAAGTCTCCTTCGGTTTCTGCTATGTAACACCTTTTACAAGTATACTTTCTTGTTAAATAAATAATGCTCTCCTACCAGGAGATCTCTGTGTGTACTGTGTAGCATTAGAGCAGATATGATATTTTTGGTTCTTTTTTATTTTTTTGGTATCTATAACACTAATTCCCAAGTTCATCTGGGATTTGGATGTCATCACGCTTTGAACATAAAAGTTACTATCACAAAATTGCTAATTTTATCGATGGGACATTCCCTAACAATTTTGCTTGTTAGTAAGAGATTTTTGATGGAAAATACGTTGAAAATGTTATCTACAAGCACAATGTTGAAAAATTAGTGATTTCTACTAATACATACATATTGCTATTTACACTATCCCAAATAGGGCAAGTATGTTGATTTTCTCGACTTTAGATTTTGATCTAGTTATTCGTCATTTCAACTTATTTATATAAATAAATACATCAATCAAATAAGAGTTTGTTCCAACCTGTGTGTTAGTGTGAAAAAACAAAATAGCTATCAACAGCCCACATATATTTTCAGTTTCATTATTAAACAGTTATCACATCAAGCCTAACATAGTATCAAAGAGACCAAATTTTAAGTTTTAAGAAAGAAAGAATCTCCTATTCCGTTGTACACATAAAATTAAATCTTAAACAAACATGAGACAAAAGGCGAGGAATCAATTTCCAAAAAAAAAAAAGAATAAAGAGACTAAAGCTAAAAGTCTTAAAAGAAAGTGAAAACATTCTAAACTCGACACGAATTATTAGTTTCATGTCTGAATTATTGACATTCTTAAAAACATTTCTTTATTTAACTAATTGAATTAAATACATATCTGATCTTGCAATATTAATTAAATACACGCCCAAAATTCTTGTCAAGTTTCGGGGTATTTTTAACACTTCTCTCAACTTTTTATTAAAAATTGCATGCTCTTACAAGGGTTTGAGACCACTTGTTATGTCATGTGGTGGATAAGATGTATATCTAAGTTTAATTTGTCATATAGAAAACTATTTTTAAGATTGTTAATAAATAAAGGACAAAACTAGTAATTTACGCTAATGCTGGACAAAATTTAAACCCCTACGCCGCCGGCAATATTTGCCTAGTTTTGCAGACTATTTAAGTGCTTTGTAATTGTACATGTTGCTATTTCTAGCAAGTTACATTTGTTAGAAATAAAAAGAAAGCAGATTTGAGAGTAAAAGTGAACGAAAAAAAAAGAAAAATATAGTGATGTTAGAGAACAATTTTCACATATTCACAAAAAATTAAAAGTATTATATCAACTAATTCTTTTTATGGATTTTTTTTCTAGCAATTATTTTCTTTGTCCATTTTTATTTATTCATTACATTATAAATAATTATTCATTTGTTACAAGTGATAATTTATTACTTAATTCCTAATTTACTGTTATTATTAATTATAGTCATTTGCCAATTTTTAAAATATAAATTTATTATTTTCAAAGATTGATATAGTAAAATTATCTTTATTATTCATTAAGAGATATGTCAAATTAATACTGAACAAGTAAAGATGTAAATAACTGAAGGAGTAGAAACTAAATTTCCCAATTTAAAAAAAAATAGTATTAAAAAAAAAGAATAATATTATAGGACATTCCATTAAAAGTTTTACATATTCTTTAAGAAATTATTGAATGAATGAATTGAGAAATGATATGATTTTAGAAAAATAATTAATGTTAAATGTAATAATAGAATAAAAAATATCTATCTCTTAATATGCTAAAGTAAAAAACTAAAAATGATAAATAATCAAGAATTTTTTTATTTTATTTTTACTGAATATAACATATGAGTTATTTTAAAAATTTAATTTTTTTAAATAAAAATAATGAATAATGTGATATGGCATCTCAATAGGAGAGAGAATAATGTTTTTTATGTGTGAAGTATATTTTGAGGAAAATATGTAAAGTAAGTAATATTGTAATCCTAAAATAAACGTGATATTACTATGTAATTCCTCAAATATGAATGACTATCTAGGAAAATTACTCCATATTTGATGTTATCATAGTTTGACTCGTTAGACATAATAATTTTGACATAAACGAGTGATAGTGCATAAAAAAAATGATACACTAATTAGGATTTTTTCTTTTTTCTTAGTTCATTTTGTTTCCTTTTTTAATTTTTTCATCTCTAAATTGGTGATTTAAAATAACAATTGAAAATTTTACTTCTTGATGCTATGAATTTGCTTAGCTAGCGTTGGCCATAGATTTTCAAATATTCTTGGCAAATATTATTTGGGTGAAATTTCACCATGTGTTTAGCCATAGTATTTGGGAAACATATTTCACTTTTTTAGAAAAATATGATTTATACCCATAAGTTTTAAAAACTATCAAAACTAACCATAAGTTTGTATCACAAGTCAATTGGATCTTCGTTGCAACAAATAACAAGTAGTGTCCATGACACTAGAGCAATGTGGTAGTTTGGAGTGAGTGCAACAAGCATCATTTCATACGTCGTGAAGTAGACAAAGCACACGACTTTGTTACCCTGAGCCGATTGTTCATCATATTCATTCAACAATCATATCATCACTGAATATTTCATCACTACTTTGGTGTTCACGTAAAAAATTATGTAATACAACGCAAACAACTACTATAGAGGGTGTTTTTTAAAAGATAAAAATTTAGTGTAAAATTTCAATTTTTAAAAGATCCCAAATAATGAGATTTGGCCCAAATACTAGAAAAAAAACTAGTATTTGGGGATTTGAGATATTTGTCAAATAATGGCAAATTGTATGGACAAACACTATTTGCCAAATTTTCCCCCAAATATTACTTGGGAAAACTATGGTCAAACAAGTCCTTAAAATGATAGAGCATGTTTGGATTGACTTTTAGCTTATTTTTAATCATTTTCGTTTGAAACAAAGTGCTTAAAAATACTTTTTAAATTTATCCAAATATTTTGATAGTGCTTAAAAGCTAATTTGGCTTAAAATACTTAAAATAAGTCAATTCAAACAGGATCTAAGACAAATAAATAAAGGTATATTATAAAGGGGTACTTATATAAATCTCACTACTTTAGGAGCTAATTACTTAGATACACTCTAAGTTGCAATATTATGTATCTTACCAGATTATGGTGCCTCTAGATACATGTATCTCGGATACATGGAGTCAAATTTAGGTATAATTTATTCTAGATATATTGTATTCAAGTGGATTCGCATGTATCTGGGATACATAGCAAAGCTCACTTGCCTTTCTTTCATCTTGCTCACCACTATCCCATGTATCTCGTGATTTTCTTAGAAACCAAGTTTCGAAAGCAAAGGAAAAGAAATTGTAAAAAATGAGACAAATATAACTTGGGCAGGCCTGAGTATGGGCTGTAGGTGCTGGTCATGAGTCATACTAAGTGTAGATCAGAGGCTAGAACATTGAGGCTCATGTTGCACGCGAAAGTGTACGAGTTATACATCTATATTACGGGTCGTGAAAAGAGAGTCATGGAAAATGTCACGCTCCGAGCCTACACCCTGGACGTGGTCGACACTCGAGAACCATTGTTGGTCCCCAAGCGAACCCTTGGTCTAGCTCAATACTCAGCGAAAGACTTACTTGACAACATCAAACACAAGCATTAACTAAGATTTCAATAATAGACTAACTCAATAGAGGTTTGAAAATATAGAATTTAACATAAACGATTTACTTCAAGTCTCAAAACATCACAAAGAAAGATAGGAAAAGACTACTCAAAACTACTGTGTATGAAGCCTCTAAATATTATGATGGAAGTCGGAACAAGACCCACTACATCCTAACAATACTGAAATCTAAAAGCGGAACACTCCGGAAGCAGGGAGGTTCACCAAAGCTAGCTAGAATGCAAGTGGTATCAACAGAGCGCCTGTTGATGACCCTGAACACCTGTATCTACATCATGAAATGATGCAGGCCAAATGGCGTCAGTACATTGAATGTACGAGCATGTAAGGGGAAAACAATAACATATAGTAGCTGAACTGACGGAAAAAGGGAAAACATACTCACCTCAACTCAACTCAATTCAACTCAATATAAAAGAAAAGACAATAAGATGCAATATAGATATCTTTTTAAAACAGTAGATAATAACTCAAAATGTATAAAATACAATAATAATTCTTTTACTCTTATTTGGGAGATTCTCTAACCAAAATTCATCATTATGAGCTACGTAATGATACAACGTCTCACCCACGCTGCCAGAACTATCCTATACCTTGTAGTGGTATAGAATATCCTCAACTATGTGGGTCCACTAAGCTATGCTTAAAAGCAATAATGAATCATCTAAAAAGTATGATCATTTTACCAATGTTGGCATACATAGTTTATGAGGATTTTGAGTTGTCTGAACTTATCCCCATATCGGTGCTCAATACTCATGCACATATGTTTAAAAACATAACTCATCCTTAACCTGATATTATTGCTCAAAAGATACTCTTAAAAGAGATAATGCTCAAAACCTCCTCATGACCTTGTTTAGAAATCAAGGTTCTCCTCTCGTTTTAAATGTAAAGTTGTTTACACTTGGGAATACTTAGTTCCCTTATATTCATTTTGAAACATGAAACTCAACTCTCCTCATTCTCATACTTAAGTCTTAAATCAAGTTTTAAAAGATTGTAAAAAACTTCTCAAAATGACTCAAAAAGTTTCTCGAACTTTACTCTTAATCTTTACTTTAATTTTAAAATGAAGATTTAGGAGTTAGAATTAGGATATATATATATATAGGATCTCTCAATGATTAATGAGGGCTTAGATAGTTAGTATCAAGAAGAGAACAGAAACTCAGTTCAAAGGAACAAGTACGGAACAAGAACGGAGGAGGAAAATGGCCAAACGCTCCTGGAGCCTTGGTGGCACCGCGCTAGGCCTCCAATTGTTGGGGGTCACTGTAGGCCCTGCTGGTGCCTTGGGGGAGTGATACCCCACCCCAAACCCAGAATTTCTTTCTCAATTTCAAGTCCTAACTCATCTAGAATCGAATGATTTCTTCCAATTCCTTTTAGATTCATAAATCTAACACCATTTCAACAAAAACCCACACAAAAATCCATCAATAACAACACTTATCCGCAAGACCCTCACCTCAAGAACTCAACAAGACTCCATTGTTAAAGAATGAAGCTAAAACCACAAAAATTTCTCAAGAATTCAAATCAACCAACCTCAAGAACGAATTTATGGATGAAAATCACATGATTGGAATGAGGGTCAAAAAACCCAACACTATAAAATCCTACATACCTCGAAAGAACTAAGTTCTTGGCAAAAATCTTCCAACCTTGAATGAACGCTTGAAACTTTCTTCTTTTTCTCCTCTTGAACTTCTCTCTAAAAACCCTACTCTTTTTTGGAATGACTAAAGCTGATCTCAATCAGTTTAGAACCCTAAAAGGGTGAGAAAAATGTTTAGGCCTAGTGGGGGTAAGGAAAAGACAAAAATAACCCTCATTAAAATGGATGAAATGCCTTAACTAGAGAGGTTGCACACAAATGGGCATGTCTCCTTCATCAGAGCTCGGAATTTAGCAAACAAGGTGGCGTTGGAAAGAGGACTCAAAGACCTTCGATTTTATACCTCATGGGCCACCTAACTCATTATGTGCTAAAAGTTATAGTTGTTTGAAGTTGACCAAAACTCACAATTGAATAGTAACTTGTATGAAATCTCAGTTTAGTCTTTCTAACTCCGAAGTGTTACAGAAAATATCTGATGGTTTTGACTTTTTACCCATCATGCACGGGATAAGTCACGAGCCGTACTTTTATAGTACGGGCTGTAAAGAGGCATCCATAGAAAAGACCTAAGAGTGTGCACTTTGAGTATCAATGGGCACGAAAGAAGGTACAAATGATATTTTATTTGTACGAGTCATACCTATGAGGTGTATAAGGGAGACTCTGTGGAAGATAATGTAACCACAACTCTTACTAAGAGTCGTAGGTCCTGGGTACGAGTTGTAGGATTGCCCATAAGAAATGTTGGAGGATCTGGAGAATTGATAAAGGCTATGTACATCCACTATCTAGGTCATTTAAGATAATCCTACGGAGGCACGTAGTTTGGGACTAGAGATTGTTTTATTTAGAAAATATGTTTGGACTGGTTTTGAGAGTCGCCACTTAATTTTTAAGAAAAATCAAGAAAACTGTTGTTTTCAAAAGACTAAAAAAGAAAATCTAATGAAAACTTAAAAGGGGTTTGGGTTCTTATTAGCATTTCGGGAAGGGTTTGAAAGCACCCGAAATGCCCGCTAATATGCGGTTATCCGACAATTAATTATTTGGATAAAATATTTTAACTCATCTTGAATTGCAAAAGTGAACTACTTTATAGTTGAGACCACTTTAATGAAATATTATCTAAGTGAAATATTTTATAAACTTATTTATTTATTATTTATTTATTTTTTAAGTCAAGTGAAAGAGGAATAATTTAGTTAAGCGATTAATTCAAAATGGGTGTCTTTTGGGGATTTGAAGTTTCAAGACCTTAATATTAATTTTTAACGAATAAGCACATAATAGCAGTTAAAAAGATAGGGAAAGAGAATTTGGGCCCAAGTTTGGTTTTTCTGTCCGCCTAGACCAATATTTGGGCCCATTTTCATCATCTGCACCTGTCCTAAACTAACATAAAAAATATATATTATTTGGGCCTTAGGCCCAATTCTTCACCTGCCCTAAATTCTAGCAAGACAATAGAAATAAGTGGGCTTAGGCCCAAAAATAACAAAAATACAATTCGTTTTGGACTTAAGAGTGGGCCTTTGATCCAGTCTTTTCAATTTCTCGATCCGTCGCATATCCTTTCAACTTTGGGACATGTTCGTCGATTTTAACGGCTGACTGACTCGGAAAGGGAATTTGAGCCTTTAATGGCTCTCCGAAATGCAAAGAGAATGATGAGTTCATAGTGAACTCGAACAAATTTTCACATGCAAGAAAGGAAGATAAAAATTAGAGTGAAAATAATTGGCAACAAGTAACACTTTGGTAACAACTGATCTTTAACATACAACAAAGAAGAGGTAAAAGCTTAAGGCAAAATTATGCACATGGACAACAAAATGAAAGGAAATATTATTGACATCTAACATGCTTCCAAATAACTGAAGCCAAGCAAATCAATTGGGCATATAGACAAATTGTCATTATGAACAAAATGGACCAACATACAGTGATATCAAATTTACATGATACAGTGATATCAAAATAAATAACATAAGCGATTAGATTAGCAATAGATTTGAGAAAATAAATTCACCCAACCCAAATGTATACATTTATTCAATAGTTAGTTAAGCATAGAGCATCCATGAATATTATATGCTATAGGACATGAGTCAAACAACTACATAAAACTGAATGCAACAAATTATTTATTTATTTATTTATTTTTTACTAATAATTAAAGTTCCTCAATAGAAAGTTTCAGCAGAAAACCAACACCAACTCACTCAAAATGAATATATTAAATACAAAAATATCTTCTAACAAGTGATATATTAACAACTAATTCGGATTTTAATACTTCATTTGACTAAACTAGCTCTTTCAACAAAGACATGTAGAACCAACAGTAGACCCCAGCTAAACCATGAAACTACATCAACATACAAGGAATTATACTATACCCACTTAATTTTTGAGAAGAAGAAATGCAGGTAGACAAGCCATAGAAAATACTACACACAACAACTGGAGTATACTGATATAATAGAACACGTAAGCTGATTCGATTAACCAGTTTCAACATAAAGCTAAGATATGTCAATATTCAAGATGTTTCACAAATAGAGTCAAAATAAAGAGGAAAAACAAAAATAAAGCCAAGGAAACCCAATCGAAAATAGGCTCATCACATAACATCGAAATAGAATATAAATGAGGGAAGAAGTATTACCTTTTCCGGGCAGCGAACAGGGACAACAATGAGCAGAAGATAGCGAGACTTCACCAACGTCTCCGGAGAACTCCGAGGATTTCGGCAAAATTTTCAGCAATTAGAAAGAACGCTAAGAGGAAAAATAGAAGTTTTTTGTTCGCTAAAAAAAACAAAACTCTTTTGACTCTTAATTTTCCAAAAAAAATAATCCCCTCCTTTCTCTTCCCCTTTCAATAGTGAATAATAAGTTTTATATATCAGGAAAATTAGGGAAGAATGGGGGAAAAAGAATCCAATTCGGATGGGCATGAGGCCCATCTCAATTCAATTTTTTTAAAAAAGTTTTCACCATTAGAGGCAAACATACTTTTCTAAGATTTTCAACCCCATTCCAGAAGAGGAAATGGGGACAGACGCGTGCTTCTGTTTGCTGCCGGGACAGAGACGTGAGGAAGAAAACAAAAAAAAAAAACAGAGTACTGCCTGACTTGCTCGTTGCTTTTCCGTCTATCACTGTATCCTCCGTGAAGGCGTTAAATCAAGCAGGCGTCATTTTGTACTACTTGGATTGTCCTTTGAGTCATTGTCGTTTCTGTCGTGAATTCAAGCAATTGAATCGTGAGCTACTGCTGTTGTTTTAGGAATTGATGTTAATGTTGAGCATTTGAGTCTCTTTACTGATGGAAGGAATTGGGCTGGGTTGGGGGAATTAAACATGGGCTGGGAATTAAGGAAATTAAGGGTGGGCTTGTTGGGATTGGAAAATGAGAGGCTGGGCTGTTGCTGGGAATTGGAGAAGCCAAATTGACATGCTGAAAATGCCCTTTGGGCTGAATAAAATGACATGTGTTGCTGGAAGGTTGGACATGAAATTGGATATAGCCCAAAATTGAGGTCTTGCAAATTGAGTTGGTGAGGAAATAAATGGCTAAAATTGCAATAAAAGGGTTAGGCAAATGAATTACGATCTAGCCAAATTGAATTCTTTTAGTTAATTCGGCTAGTAATTAAATAAGATGAATTAACATAATTAACTAACGAGCTTCGTAATCTCAACAAAATAAAATAATTAACTCAATTATAAACTAATAACTCGAAATTATAACTATAACTTAAAGTAAATTAATAAAATATTTAACTAAATTGTAAAATCTTTTGTGATGATTTTCAAACATTTATAAAATAACGTGACTGTAAAAATATACATATTTATTATTTAAAATGACAAAATTACCTTCTTCTTTTTTAACAAAAATTAACTTGGAAGTATTTTGAATCTCCTGAAACTCATTAATTCAAAATTATAACCATAACTAATATAATATAAAATCTTTTTGAGACAATTTTTGAATATTCATGAAATACATTAATTATATTTATAATTATATAAAGCATATATATTATTTAAAAATTATATTAAAAAAAATGACGAAACTATTTAAGACAACTTGCAAACTATACTTATTTTATTTTCTTGAAATTTTTATGAAACTAAAATTTTTAAATCATTTGAAAATTGGAGAAGCTCAATGATTAATTTATATTGTGGAGGGTCAAAATTCGGTGTCAACAGAGATTACTACAAGAGACTAACCTATTCGACCCTCTATCTCAAATTCCTCTCGATGCTAAGTTAATCCCAACAGAATAAATAAAGTCAATTATCAAAGCATATATTAGGAAAGAGAATAATCATAACACCAATTCAAATCATGAAGTCGTATAAAAATAGCTCCTTTAGAAAATCATGATTTCATAACTTCGTTTGTATAGACCCGTACCTTTCTAAGCATCTAGAATTATGATTTCCTTTCAAATTGTGAGAAAACCTTTCACAAACCATTGATACTTAACTTAAAAGCATCCTTAAATCATAACTTCATCCTTTCATAAAACATGCATAAAATCCTTTATCAATTCATGATCATAGTTCATATGTGAAAATCAATGCATAAAGCATGGGTTCATATGAAATCAATTAAAAATCATGTAATTAGATTAAATCGTGTATAATAAGATATAATAACATCAATTTAATCACAATCAAAAGGACCCATGGAAATTGAAATAAACCCTAATTGAATTGGGTGAAATTGAATTGGAGATTGAAGTTCTTTTTGGACCCAATGGATGAAAGAGATCCATAATTGAATTCGGGACCCAATAGATGAAAGGTATTCATTGTGAATTCCCACATACCTTGGCAATCAAAGCCCTAAGAATTTGGAGAAGAAACCTTTACGCTTGATGAAACCCTAAGATCCTTCTTTAAGAGATCTTGAGAGAATTTAGAGAAGATAACTTGGGAGTTTTAGGGGATTTTGTGAGTGAATGAGAGGGATGAGTATTATTTTGAAGGGTAAAAACGGTTATATGGTAGTTATATGGCCAAAATAAGGTATTTTAGAGGTTTGGTAGATAGGAAAAGACTAAAATACCCTTCATTAAATTCTACCGAATATGGTCTATGACAATAACCTATGATCCATATTTCTTTCTACGGACCATACTGGTCAGTCGTAGATCACTTACTTGGACTCAATATTTGTGATTAATTCCGCAAGACCTTTTTACGATTCGTCCAACATTCTACGGCTAGTAGATACCTATTCGTAGAACCCTTGTTCAAGCCCAAAATTTCATCAAATGTGGATGAAATCTTCGGGTACTTTCTATTGCCCGTAGATCATCTTACGACTCATCCTGGTCAATCATAGGCCCAACTTCAGAAACACGACTTTTTCATATCTCAATTCAGTTTCTACAAGTGCTGTCTACGACACATAAATGCTCTTATGAACCATAGATGGGTTTCGTATGTATGAAGCAGTAGCCAAAAAGAAACCTTTCCTTTCCAATTCAACTTTTCAATTTTTGAGGTGTTACAAGAAGGTATTGGATCGTCATGTCAAGTCGAGACATTTGACAATGTTCAGATAGCTTATATGTTGGATCATATAACAAAACTTACATAAGTATTGACAGAGTTTGAGCAAAAAAGAATTGTTGAACAAAATACATGAATGACACCATTGACCAAATCAAAGAACAAGTGTTCAACCTCTCTTGTCGGCCTGCTACATCACTTTCTACCGAGGACTCCGACGACACTGATGAGGATGAATACATAGAGTCCACGTCATAGCTTGCATCCCTTTAATATGTGAAAAATTTAGACTTTTAAACTAATTTTGACACTAATTTTGAGTGTTATTAAATGTTTAATTTAGTTTTGTTATTATATATTTTATGTATAATATTTATTGTCTGATATGAATGAGCTAAATTGAATTATATTTGTTGGTGGTAGTAGAAACTGTCATTTTCTGTAGTTAAAAATAATACAGAAAAAGCAACGGACAATGTGGTTCTGCTCGTTATTTTTATCTATTTTTCTATAAAAAATCCAGAAAAGCAATGAATACGGTCCTTTGGTCCGTAGCTTTTCTGCATTTTTAAAAAATATAAATTCTTGAAAAGTGATAGACAAGGACGCTTTATCCGTCGCTTTTCTGCATTTTTAAAAGAATTAAAAAAATCAAGAAAAGCGATAGATTGTGTCGCTTTGTCCATCACTTTTATGCTTTTTTAAGAAAAATAAAAATTGAGAAAATCGACGGAGTCCGTCATTTTATAATGACGAAGTCCATCATTTTATCAAAAAGAAAATTTAAAAAACTCACGGAAAATGGCATAGTATTTTGCTTTAAGGCGACAAGTTTCGTCATATTTCGAAAAGTGATGGACTAGACTACGTCACTTTTTCATCAATTTTGACCCAAAAAGAGATGCAGTCCATCGCTTTTAGCTGTCATTTTTTGGCAGTTTTTAGTAGTGTAATTAGCTATTTTGGGAGAAGGTCAAGCTAATAGATTAGGGTTGGTAGCCTCAAATAGGGGAGTGCAAAAATCAAACCGACCGATAAACCAAACCGCAAAAAGTGTTATTGATTTATTGTTATTGGGTTATTGGGTTATTGGGTTAACATTTATTTAATGGTTTTATAAAAAAAATTATTGGGTTATCGTTTCGATATTGGTTTTTAATATTGGGTTATTGGGTTAACCGATAACCCATTAAGAATATAATAATTTATAATTTTAAATTTTATTCATACATAAATATCAAACAAAAATATTAATATAATCACTATATTAGAGTATAACTATTAGGACCCTACACAATTAACACTACTTAACTATGTTCTCTGCATTTACCCTTTAGGTTTTTGTATTACTATAGTCTTTAGGTTCACAATGTCAAAACCTAAAGAACTAAGAACGACAACGGATAGGGTTTGCAACGATGATGCTAATGGTTAGACAACTACTAGGGTTGTGAATTGTGAGTATTTGCTATACTTTTACTACACTAAGCAGAATTTTTGCACTCAATGAGTAATTTGATTTCTCTCTTTTTTATTTCGCGTCAAATTATTAGACAAGTCATATATTTGTTTTGAAAGCATTTTCTTATTGTTTAAACCGAAAACCGAACCGTTAAAGACCAAAAAATGATAACAAATATCTTATTGATTTGGTTATTAGTTTAGCATATTTAAAAACTGAAAACCGATAAACCGATTCAATAATACTTAAAATCGAACTGAACTGACCAATACACACCCCTAACCTCAAACTTTGTTGTATAATCTCTTTTCCCATTTGTTACCCATTTGGTCCAACAAGTAATAATAAGGCAAGTTCAATACATGCATGTATATTTTTCAAGGTTTACTAAATAATAGGTTTACTTCGTTAATTCTTCATGATTCTCACAATCCTAAATGTGGGTTAATTAGCTACACATACTTGTATGCTAACAATCAATGACAATTAAATTAAGCGTAACCATGCACTTACAAGATGAATATTGAAAATTTGAAATCTTAATTTAAACTTCAAAAGTCAAGAATCAAAGTGTAGAATATCTCCAAATTTATGAACAAACTCAAAGTACTTGTTTCCTTGTGTTTTGAGAACTTAATTCAAACATAATTTGTCAAAGAAAACCTAGGAGAAGTATTTATATACATTAAAAACTATACAAAATAAATTAGGAAAATAGTGTTCGGCAGCTTCTATGGGTCGTAGTCCTTTTTACGGGTCGTAAACCCCTCTCGTAGATGACAGCTTGATACGCTCAAATTACACCTCCTTACAGAAGTATAAGCGATCGTTATCAAGTAAAGAACCCAACTTGTAGGTTGGGATCGATTCCACGAGGAAAATGGTCTAGACTTTACTTTAACCAACAATTATATTCAATTAGTCAAATTATTTCCAGAAACAGGTGATTAAAGGGGGGTTGTGCTTGTGTAAAACAAATAGTAAGAATTTAATAAGTAATCAGTAATCAAACTCAACTTTGGTTGTTATCAAGATAAGAGAAATAACTAGGGTATACGTGTTCCCCACAATCTCATAACGCAGTAATCCTAGTAACAACAATCCTTTTCTAGTGTAATACATGCAAAGTGATAAGTTAGGTATCTCTAAATCCTTGGTCCGGCATCTAGAAAATTTCACCCCGCACCTTGGTCCGGCTACGTGTGTATAATTTACTAACCCTTACCTTTACCTCATATTAGACATCATAATCGATGTTTG